>BQNB010066099.1:0-34692 GCA_026074375.1 Tanacetum coccineum
ACCTCTCAAACTATGATTTTTACCTGCTTTTATAAAAATATAAAAATACAAAAAGAATCTTCTCTCAACCCCTTAGACCTCGGTTAGATTCTGTTCGAGCCTTCCCAACCTATTCCCCTAGACTACGATAACAACCCCCGAGTCTTGCCTTACTACACTACAACGGTTAGGTGCTCTGCCTAAGGAGTTGTAAAACTTCTTGTTGAAGTCTAACGACAACCGCATCATTCCCCGTTGTCTTACGTCTTTGACCAAATAACTGAGCTTTCCGGATTCTAACGCTGCTTCGAGTTGTCTCTTCAGCTGGTAGCAATCATTAGTGTTATGTCCTTTCTCCTCGTGGTAGTCGCAGTACCTATCTAAGTTTTCCTTCTTTGGTGTTCCGATCATCGGAGGACAGGGGGAAGCTATAGCTGAAGTTCGGTGGCCAATATCTCCTTTGGCTGCTTAATAAGAGAATCCAGGCTGAGGTGGTTGACTTCTTACCTTCGGTTGTCATATCTTCGGTTGCCTACTCGGGGAGGTACATACGGCTGGTAGTGGTCTCTACGGTTGAAGTTGTTATAGTTATCCGTCCGGTGCGGTCTTCCTCTGTATGTCGCACGAGGCGGCCTACTTCCACGGTATAAGGTCTCTTGCCCCTTATCTGAAAATTCTCCTCTTCGTAACTCCGTGCTTTTGAAGACTTCTTCAGACCTGACAAAGTCATCCACCCTCTTCATCATTTTGGTCACTGTCTTGGGGACTTGGTCGGAGAATCGGCTTTCCAATTCTGGGCACTTGAAGTTACTCATGAACGCTGATATTTGCATTAATTCTGGGACATCTTATATGTAACCCATTCTTCAGTCCAACTTTCCTTGAAATATGGTAATGTCTCATTAGCCTTCCGCATGATCTTGGAGACTTCCGTAGGGTCTTTGCAACACTTCCTTCTTAGCGCGAACCTTTCCACAAATTTTTCTCGGAGGTCAGTCCAATTATATATACAGCCATTCGGCAATCGATCAAACCAGCCCCTCGCTGGCCGTCTAAGGTCTATTGGAACATTCTGCACCAGACCGACATCTGCCATTCTCCTTGGTTGGCCGCTCCCACGAAGCGAGTAATGTGATCATCCGGATCAGTAGAACCATCGTATATCTTCAAATTCGTGGGCATCCGGTGGCTTGGAGCTGAGAACTCAATGATCCGCCTGGTAAACGGAGACTTTAGGACCTCTTTATATGGCTTTTGAAGATCATCTTCCTTCTTCTCTTCGACTCCTTTACCATCAGTTCTCGCCTTGACGACCTCTTCATCACCGAAGGTCAGCCGGATGGGCTCAACTAACGTTCCGGCTCTTTCGTTATGCTGCTTAATGAGGGCTTTAAGTGAGGACATTTGATCTAGAATCTGGTCTTGTAAACTTGGTGAGGCATCTGGGTTGTCATCGTTTCTGTCAACCCGGTTCGCCGGTGTAACCGGATCAGGGGTAGGACTTGTCAATCTAAACTCTTGGTAGTTAGGAAATTAGGTCCCACGAATGGCGCCAATTTATTGAAGTAAAATCTTGCTTATCGACTTCCGGGCACGTTGCAGGTCCCTTCAGTCGTTGATAGCCCGATGCTCCTGCACACAAGGAACAACACGCGTTAGCCTCGTCCCTAAGTGTGACCCCAGGACCAAGCTCCGACGTGACAATAAGCGGATGATATGTGTGTAAATGTAAGTGAAATGCTACAGTGTCAGAGAATTAATTGAGAATGTAATAAATGTCTTTGGGGTATTTATACTACCCCAAAGATGTACCTTATGGTGACATTGCGGACCGTTGACCTGACATCTGACGTATGCCATACAGGTGGGTCCTACCGGGTCAATATATTCGAGACGCTTGGTCAGCGTGTCAGGCGGGGTGTCAGGCCTTGGCCTTTTGGATGAAGACAATACCTGCTGGATGGTGACCTTACCTTCGTCGTCTTCTGGCTATGTCACGTCGCTTTCTAATCGTGTCTTGATGTGAGGTTCGGTCAGCTTTACCGGTCATAGTACCGTCCGGCACATAGTGTCCGACACATACGCGAACAACAACAAATCTGTTTACATGTAAGTTTTTTTATTGACACTAATAAAATAATACAAACTGATTAAAAATTATACAAATGCGATTCAACTATAGTGGTTTCTAGAGGAGATAAAATATTAATACAATGAAATAACATTATTTTAATGATTGCGTAGAAAAAAATCTTCAAAAGCGATAAATAATCGGGTCTTTCAAACGTTTCATGGCATTTCCTTAAATGCCACTTTCATCAAAAAACAGATAATGTAATAAAAAAACGCATGTTAGTTTAATGAAGAGATAAATAAAAATGAAGAAAAAATTATAGATCGAAAATGATATTAATTATGGAAAAGTTTTCTGCAAAAAAATTGTTTTTCAAATTAAAATTAAAATAAAATTAAGTAGTACTGTAATTGATTTTAACAATAATGGCTCGAAAAGTAAAAAAAGATATATAAAGATAGTATAGTATATAATATTTAATAAATATATATATATAGAGTAAGGATCAAATGAGAAAAAAAATTATAATGAGAATGAATAAAGAAGAAACCACAACCACACATTCAATATGCTCGGCTATAAAAAAATGCATGCATCTCCCCTTAAAATTCTCTTTCCTGATTTAAAATGTGGTGGCTAGAAATCCTTCTTATGTCTTCTCACTATATTTTTTTCTTCTCACTTGAACCCTGTCCCTATATATATATATATATATATGGGAAGAGATCAAGTGAGAAGAAAAAGTATAATGAAAGAATAGAGAAGGATATCTAGCCCCCCATTTAAATAGTGAAAGAGAATTTAAGGTGGAGATGCATGCATTTTTTATTTAGGTGCATCGAGAAATGTTGTTGAGGTTTCTTCTTATCTATTCTCTTATAATTTTTTTTTCTCATTGATCCATACCTATATATATAATATATCAAGATATATAATAAATATATATATTATATATATAATATATATATTATATATAAGGTCGGAGGTGAACTAGTTAGTGTTTGGGGGATATCGACTTAATTGACTTAATATGAAAAAAAATTGAATTCTTTAAGTCATATGAAAACTATTTGTTTGTAACTTAATTGAAAAAGATACTGAAAATATTAAGTAATAAAACTAAAAGCTTATTTCTTTTTTTCTTTGAATTAAGTGATTTTTGTTAACGTGTCTTATTTAGCCTCTTAATGGGTGGAGGGAAATTTTGGTCTGTCTATCAAATAAGATGATTTAAAAGACTGGGTCACCACTCACACCAATAAAAGGTAGTAAAGGAAAAAGAAACAGTGTGCCTGTATTAAGTCTTCTCTTAATTAAAGTGCCTTAATAAATTTTTTTTTAACAAACAATCCCTTACCCGACTTAAAAGTTGAAAGCAATTGGTGAAACAGTCAACATTTACAAGCCCACTTTTTTAATAAATTTTTAAAGCATACCTAAACCCACTCAAGATCACAGCTTTCTTCCTGGTTGTTGTACTGGTCACCAAATCACACATATTTCAATTGAAACCCAAATCCAATCTAGGGTTTTTGAAGAAACATGGGAAACACATCATCAATGCTGACACAATACGACATTGAAGAAGTACAAGAACATTGCAACAACACTTGTAAACAATCAAATCTACTAAACCCATGTTTTAGTTTTTGGTTATTTGTAAAAAAGTTTTGATTTTTATGATTGATTTGTAGTTTCGCAGCAAGAGATAGTGTCGTTGTACCAAAGATTTTGTCAGCTGGATCGAAATAGTGGTGGATTTATCTCTGCTGATGAGTTTCTTTCGGTCCCCGAATTCGCTGTTAATCCCTTGTCTCAGGTTTTATTATGATACCCTTTTGAGCATTATGTTGTTTGATTGTTGGAACTTAATGTTGTTATAGTTTGCATGTTTTTGTTTATAATGTGCTTTTGATCATGGGAATTGAATATTTGGATGTTGTTTGAAGTCGTGATGATCGGATAATCAGTTGTTTCAAACGCGATAGTGCTATACCAAACACCCTCTTAGTGAATTGATGGATTCTGACCAATTTGATGCGTTGACATGTAAAGTGATTGCTAACTAGTTACAGTATATAACAAGATTTGGTTTTGTTGTGCTATGATCAGAATCAGTTTTGATATATCCAAACACTAGAAAATAGAAATTGGTTATATGATACATGAAAAGAGGGTAATCAGACAATGAGTTTATAGATGCATGTCCAAACACCCTTAAAAATTGTCAAATTTTAAGGTTTTTTAAGGCTTTTAAATTGTGTTTTTTTTTCTGTCAGAGATTATTCAGGATGATTGACGGGCTGAATTTCAAGGAGTTTGTGGCATTTTTGTCTGCATTTAGTTCTCGCGCCACCTTACAGCATAAAGTGGAATGTAATGCCCTTCTCCTTTGTTGTATGACATTTTGTAATCTAGATTTATATAATTTTACTTGTTAACAATGAATCTTACTCTTTTGCAGTTATATTTAAGGTGTATGATTCCGATGGCAATGGGAAGGTTGCATTCTCTGATTTGTTAGACGTTTTGCGGGACTTGACAGGGCAATTCATTTCTGAACAACAAAGAGAGGCAAGTGTTATTACTCGACAAAATAATGGTAGCACTTGCTTGTTTTGGTTAGTTTTTAAGAGATTTTACTGAAAATAGAGTAGGTCAGCTTAAGGGATTACACTGACGATGGTAAGTGTTATCACTGACAAGCACTTGTCAATGGTAAGGGACTCATAAAATCTATATTTTTACATGCACAGTAATTTGCAACATCTGACTCTAGATACAAATTAGTTGACATGGCAAAATATGTGAAATGTCTTTTACATTCAAGTTTAAGACACCCTGAGCATTGAAACTAACTGTAAGTGCTAAGGTAATAATTACAATGAGTTGGTAATTGAGAGAGAAATGCTGTAATTCATGTGGGATGAACAGTGCATAAGAATACCGATCTATAAAGGTGAATGGAGATTTAGACTACTTTTTAAATTTTAAACTGAGGTGATTTCTATCTGACCATCTTCTTTGAAACCGGTTAACATAAACAGTATCTAACTTGCACACGAGAATGTAACGTCAGTTCCACTGCAAACGTCTTTACTATACTCCCTCATATCTTATATATGTGAACAGAAATGTGGTTTATACATTATAGCATGCATTTGGCTGCTTGCTCCTGAAAATGTATGCAGTGGTTTTGTTGATCAATGTGCTTTTACATGTCACCAAGGCTAGAGATTGAGGTTTCAGCTGTTGGTTAGCAACATAATGCATAGAACTTTTAATTCTGAGAGTACTAGGTCTTTAGATGAAAAATATTAGTGCATCTTTTCATTAAGGCAGAAATGTGTTTACAAAACTTGCTTAATTCGCCTACCTTTTGTTGGCATCATCATATGTATTCCATTTGGCTTCATTAAAGTGAAAGTTGTGTATGGTTGAAGTTGAAAGATGCTTAATATGATCATTTGAAAGACACCGAATCAAAACAATCATCATCTACCACGAGTTCTATGTGAAAGGGAATTAAAAGAAAAGAAATGGAGCTAAGTGATTTATCTCTATCGTGTTCGTATATTTGTGAGGGAAATGCATTTCATTTTGGGTGCTATATAAACTGGGAATATGCATCATTACCCTATTACCCCTAGGTGCATTCTTTATTTAAGTAATGAATCATCAACACAAACCAAATTCCTAGTCAAGTAACGTGTTATAACGACTTACGAGAATAGCAACAGGTCTTTTAAAAAAAATTATGCATCAGAAGTCAAAGTTGTTCAATAACATACATAGACAAGTGAAATATGCCAACACAGAGTAGCATCAACATTTAAATTCAGGCAAGACTAGAATAGCGAAATTCATTGTCAATCTGACTTTCTCAATGATTAAAAGATTTGGGGAATGCATCAATATTTATACTTATAGACCTATAGCACTCAGAAGAGGCTCCTGAGATTATGAGCATACTGTAGAATATACTTAAGCAGAAACAAATCATGTTGAAAAGAGCACAAATCAGAATCATGATTAGACGGTCATAGTGGAAAAAGAGTTTATTTCACTTCTTTTTTTCTTTTTCCTTTCTTTAAATGGAATTCTTCTCATAACATGTGCTCATTTCAATGTTTATTTCACATTCTATTTAATTATGGTTATATTCTGTTCTTCCGTGATAGCTCCTTCATGTGTTCATGTGATGTTTATGATCATGTCATTTTTAAGTCCTGCAGCCCCTCTCCTCTCATGCTAACTCTGTTGGCTACGGACATATATCTATATGCTCTTATAATACAAATTGGTTTGCTATTAGCTTGTTTTATTTGATTGCCTTTCATTTTTATTACTTAAAGGACGTGTTGAGGGTATATGGAAATTCTTGTGTTTTTCTTGTGTGTCACAAATAGAGCTATTTCTATAAGTGCCTTTCCTACAATTTCAGTTTGTTTTTTTCAACATATGTCATCTTATGTCAATTCCACTTCTACAGCTTGTCCTGACGCAAGTTCTGGAGGAAGCTGGGTACAAGAAAGATTCGCTGTTAGTTATGTCCGACTTCATGAAGGTAACGACTTATCTTTTCTAACTCAACAACTTTAAGTCCCTCTATTTCACACTTAAGATGATGTTTTGGTTCATTTCTATAAAAGGACATTCAGTGTATGATGAAACATTGCAAGTCAAAATTGGTGTTCATTAATTATTTGGAATTTGGTACCCAGTTGTGAACTATGCTAATTTAATCAACTTTTTTCATTTAGTTACTGATAGCAAATGATTTTGGTAGTTATTTAGGTCATTGTACATCCATCTCTACCTGGTCACAACAATTTCTATTTCTCAGAATGTTCAGTTTTGGTTACAAGTTTCGTTTATGACACGTTTTTCATGCTAAACATACCTGCATTCCCAAATTCATGATTTATAGACCGTTAGTTATTCTTCAAGTCCTTACTAGGATGACAATAATATTTCTTGTACGAGAATAGTGAACTACCTTGTGTTGGATTTCGGATCCACCGGACTTTAGCATGTTTATGAAGTCATAGCAGTGTAATCTTGTGTACAGTCACTCATGGCTTGAGGTTTGGTCACAAATATATCAGGCACGCTAACACTGCATGAGCATAATCTATAACTTTTCCATGTGCATTTGGAGAGTTACATTTTAGGTAGTCCTTTTTATCTTAAACTAATAGTAACATCCCATATGGTAAACCTTGGTACACGGGAACTCACTCTTTCGAAGGATATCCTTGTAGGCAGTGTTTTCTTTGCACTTTGAACGGGGATGTTTCTGGGCTTTGGACCCTTATTTGTTTAGTACTTCATAATAAACATTTATTGCTGCTTGCTGCAGATTCTTGGCAACACAGGCTTGAAGATGGAGGTTGAGGTTCATGTTGACTAGTTGGAGACATATCAAAGATACATAGATGATTATAATCGCTTGCTCTCTTAACAGGGCCTTTAGCTGCTTGTATCTTGTAGTGTAAATGACCTATGTTCTCAGCTACCCTTTGTTTGATTCTGAATTTAATCGTATTGATTAGAATGTGTATTCCACAGTTTATTAGCATTTCGTGGATTGCTTTAAAAAACTTGCAACTAGTGTGATATTTCTGCACATTATGCATTACAATAGGTTTTAGTTATGTAGCTGTTTTAATTATCATTTTTTTTGCGTGTGTTGGTATAGAATGTGCTCATGTGTACATAATATGTTTTGTTTATATGTAAGGTAACATGTTCTACAACTTGTTTGTATCATTGTCTAGTTTAGACAATTGAGCCTAGTGACCACATCTGTAACTTCCTTGGTACTATTGTTTAAATTATACACAGCTTAAACATGTCACTTGTATTAGGCCATTCAACTTATCATCTTGAACTCTATAACACAGTGCAAAGCAAAAAATGAGGTGTATCACGGATGATTACAAACACATGATGATGATTGTTAATTCGTTAGTCAGTGACGATTTTGATGAGGTGTCTTCCCCCGTCGTTAGGTGCACGAGCATATATGTGATGGTGCATGTAGTCACATTTAAAGGAAATATCATACGTAGATACTATCATTGTACACATGTAAAGTCCGTCAAGTAGTTTTTAACGGTTTTCACATTTAATGGTTAAAGGCAGTCAAAGGCAGTGGACGGTGGCGTGTGAAGGTTTCTAAAGGTGTTACATTGAGACTCTTAAGTGGATGTCTTGTGTTCAATCTTTACAAGCAGCATCTTCGATTGCTAGTTTTCGGGTGCAAACGTGTTTATGAGGGCGAAAACAGAGAAATTATGTGAAATTATTCATGTGTTTGATCTGAACTATCTTTGGTTCCCAAGTTACCAACTGAACAACGCATGAAATATGACTTTTAGGAGAAGGTAAAATCAAATTCAAAATGAATCATCATATAATGATATATATTTTTGGGAGTAAATTGCATAAATCGTCCCTAAAGTTTGACCAAATTGCATGTTTCGTCCCAAACGTTACAAAAGTGCAAGGATCGTCCCTGTGGGGAAACCTTTGGTGCAAGTATCGTCCCTTTGGGGAAACTTTTACGGGAACATTTGGTGCAAGTATCGTCCCTGCAGGGACGATATTTGCACCAAAGGTTTCCCCACAAGGACGATCCTTGCACTTTCGTAACGTTGGAGACGAAACATGCAATTTGACCAAACTTTAAGGACGATTTATGCAATTTCCTCTATTTTTGGAATCAAACCATTCTTTCATCCCAAAATTCACCCACCAATATCAACTAATCAAAAGAGATTTTAGTTAGTAAAGATATTATTTTATTGATTAGTTATCGTGGGTATTTTTAAAGGGAGTTGATATGCATATTTTAAGAATTGATTGAAACATTCAAATACATGCATTAAATACTTGTACAATATTAATATATTAATAATGTGCTTTTAACTGTTTACACAGTTAAGTATACAAATAAAAATATTTTCATTTTCAAACTTAAAAAACCCTTGTAGTTTTCTTGATCGGTCGGATACCGCCAATACCTTAAAAACCAATCACAATACACATACCCAAACCTTACTCACGCCGCGTTTCCCTTCAACTACTACTGTACTAAACAAGACAGGTATATATCAATCTAACTATAATTTTTACTCTACTAATAATGATTTATAAGTTTGGATTTTGCGCCGGGTAATAAGGGGCCTCTCACTTTTTTCCGGCTTGTCAGCTACTCCCTCCGTCCTAAATTATATCTCCAATTTCACATTACACACTTCTTTTTTATTTATAAAATGTCATATTAGCCATTAAAAACCTTTTTATTCGTTGAAATATACAAGTGGACGACACTTATTTTGCGACAAAACAAAATAAAACGGTGGACATATAATTTGGGAGGGACTGACTAATCAAGTCGACTTCAAGTAAGTCATATGCTTTAAGGTGATAAGCTTGTAAGTCAAAAATAAGCCTGTAAGCCAATCCAAACACCCCCTTAATGTGTTAAGGTTTATTATAATGACATTTTTGGTCAGGTAACTGACAGGAAATGGCTCGACTTAGTTTAACAACACGCAAACGTAGACAAAGGCAGATAGCATTTTTTAACTTAATGATGACATCAGTTGTATTCTCGCTTTGGACGTTGATAGTAAAATACAAAAGGGATCAGCGACGAATTCGACACTCTTCATCAAGAATGGATAGACACTCGATATTGCATAGGTACGTTTATGAGAGTGACAGTGTATCCATTTCACAGATTAGGATGACACGAAGTTGTTTCAAAAAGTTGTGTGACATGCTTGAAACATATGGAAAGTTAAGCCCGAGTGGGAGTATGGATGTTGATGAACAGGTTGCCATTTTTCTACACATGTGTGCTCATAACGTTGAAAATGGGGTCATGATAAATCGTTTTCAGCGTTCTGGTGAAATGATTAGTAAATGTTTTGCTAGAGTTTGCAATGCGGTGATAAGATTGCATCCACGTTTGCTTAAAAAACCTGAGCCCGTTCCTCATAACTCCACTGATCAAAGATGGAAATGGTTCAAGGTATTTGATATCTGATCTATAAACACTATTTGTTATATGTATGTTAACTGTAATCCTTGTAAACGAATACTTACCTTTTTTGTGTTTGTCTAATGTTGGATTTAGAATTGTCTAGGAGCTTTAGATGGAACATACATAAAATGTTTAGTGCCACCTGAAGACGAGCCTAGATACAGAACAATTGTAAACAATGAGATTGCCACAAATGTTTTAGGGGCGTGTTCACAAGATATGCAGTTCATCTTTGTGTTAGTGGGATGGGAAGGGTCGGCAACAGACGGTAGAGTGCTTCGTGACGCTCTTCTTAGGCCACATGGATTAAAAGTTCCAAGACCATGTATGTAATTGTACATAAACATACACTAAGGGGGTGTTTGGATTAGTGTATTTTCTCGCTTATGGGTCACTATTTTTAGCTTATGAGCGTAGCAACTTGAGCTTAAGTTTTTCTAAATTGAAATAAACCCATAAGCCTGTCAAATAGACACCCCCTAATTAGGACGTATACTTGTTGTGCTTGTATTGATTATAATCAAATGTCAGGCTATTACTTGGTTGACACGGGATACACAAACGGAGAGGGTTTCCTTGGACCTTATAGAGATGAAAAGTATCGTTTAAAAGATTGGTGTGATGGACACCAACCAACTACGCCAAAAGAATTGTTCAACATGAGACATTCATCTGCAAGAAATGTTATTGAAAGATGTTTTAGTATTTTGAAAGCAAGGTGGAGAATTTTGGATGACAACTTGCATTATCCAGTTAAATTAAAAGATAGGATCATAATGGCATGCTGTCTCCTCCACAATTACGTAAGGCAAGAAATGCCAAATGATCCGTTTGAGTACGAATATGAATCAAGCGAGGTAATTGAAGATCTTGGAGTTGGAGATAGGGATTATATCACTTCTGTTGGGACTTCAAATGAATGGGATGCATTTAGAAATGATTTAGCACAATCTATGTTTGAATCATGAACTGCTACCAACTAGTTAGCAATGTCTTTTAGTGTCTTCCTCATGTAATATGAACGAATTATGTATGTTGGAATCTTTTGGGCAGTAATTTTGTTGTTTATCACATCTATGTGTTTGAACATATGATTTATTTTCAGGTGATTTTCTTCTCCACTTAAGTAACTGTGCCACACTGCAAACACGCGTATTAAAGTGGATTCTCATTTTTATTCTATGACAATTTTTGAGTTCTCGCTTCCATATGTGCACACTGATTATTCACATCTTACTTGTTTACAAAGGAATGAAGGATTCTACTCTTTTGCAGTCCCATTTAGGGTTTAAGACTCTAATGACAATGAGAAGGTTGCATTCTCTGGTCTGTAGATGATTACAGGACTTTACAGGACAATCCAATTATGATGCACGAAGGAGGTGAGTGGTAGAACCTACAAATGCACCTTTTGCCACTTTGATCAGCTTTTAAAAGATTTTTTAAATACTTTAGGGGTGGCTACTTACCTAATGATTACAACAACAGTGATATGTAATATTAGCTAAAAATATGTTCAAAGAATAAGAAATGTTGTAATTCTTTATAAGAATACTGATCTAAAATGGTTCCAGAAAGGAGATATGCTTTAACTTGAAAAGAATCACAAAGAATACTTGTCATGGTTACGATTGACTTCCTTGTTAAAAAGATCATTGAAACAAATTAGAATCTTAAATAACTAATCGGAAGGGGTAATAGTCGATACTTGCTATACAAATGCTCATTTCAAACTCGACATGAACTTTTTACATGGCTTTTGAAGGTGCAAATTGGCTGCGTGTTCTATTGAATCTTTGCAATGACTGCATATATTGATATACACTTTTTAAATTTACAAATGATAGAAATAGAATTGTAAGGATAGATCAGCATTAAAATGCATACGAAGCTTTTTTTCTACAGATTGTTAAAACTGTCACATGCCTCACACAACTTAAGTTTATAGAAAGTTCTATGTAAGGTTCCTATCAATGACTGATAGTTGAAAGAGGGTCAGAGCTAGTGGCAGAGAGAAACTAACAAATTGCATTCCATTATAAAGATCAAATCATATTCCAATCTTTCATTTCTTTGACCTTAGGTTTAAAGTATTCCGGTCAATGCAGGGGGGACTATTCTAAGATCTATATAAGTATGCTTTTTCTGGTGAAGTTATTGTCTCTTCAGCTTGTACAGTATCCGATGATAATGACTTCTGATGTGTATGTTAATGTTGTTAGTATACACACTTCTATGCTATTAGTTTATTTAATCTGACCAAATGGTAATCCGAGAGAATTGCATGATTATTATTCTTTTTGTTTCCTTAGAAAATAATGACTTGAAGGATATATGGAAAATGCTGCATTTTCCCCCTTAACTGTCACAAACAGAAGCTATTTCTCTAAATAAGGTTTCATTTGTTTGTACAATTTTTTTTTTGGGAAAACAAGGGTGTTTTCTGATACGACCCATTTTGGACGAGTTTACAGCCGGCGCAAAGTCAAGGGACCAAATTGAAGACTTTGAAGACTTTACGTATTATTAGTGATTTAGTTCTGTTTGTTTATGTTTTTATATGTTGTGGGGGGTTTTTGATAATTAATTACTTTTAGTCGTATTAAGGGGGACGGGGCGATTAGGGCAGGGCATTTAGATATTTGGTGCGCTTTTTTCTTTTCTGGAGGGAGATCTCTGCTTCTCGGATTGCAGGAACTATCAGAACTGATTACCTTTGATTACATTTATTCGATTGCCAATTTGATTCTATCATTTTCCTATTAAAACTAAACGCTCCCTTAAAATTTTGATTTTTGGTTTTTACAAGATTTACGGTATTTCTTAATTTTCAACATGTTTGGTTACAACTAGGGGCGTCAAAACGGGCAGGTTGGGTAACGGGTCAAAACGGGTCACTGTGAAGTTCAGGTCTGTCGGGTCGAACCAGTCATTTTGTATTTTTGTCTTCTCTAATTTATATCTCCACTTCTAGGCACCCTTTTACCATTTCATGAGTATAATTTTAAGTATTACCTTGTGCACTAGAGAACTGCATTTGTGCGCTCATTTTTTTCCCATTATAAATTGGTAGTAACATCTTAGGGATCGAGAACCTTCGTGCACCAGAGCTCAAGTTCTTTGCATTTCACGATGGTATTGTTTTGGAGATTAGTCGCATTGTCATTTTGTTCACAATGAGTAAGGCCCGGCGTCGTCATTTTAGAAAATTTTGATTTAGAAAGATCAGTTGTTTGTTTAGTACTCCATAGTAAAAGTTTAGATTGTTAGTTCCAGATTATTGACAACAACGGATTAAAGATGGAAGTTGTGGTTCTGATGGTCTAGATAGAGATGTAGAATATGTAAAAATGTGTTTTATAGTTACTCACACTTGATAGATAAGAGATTTGTTGCTTTAGATACTCATATGATGTAGTGCACACGATCAATGGTTTTAGTTGCTCGATTCTAAATCTGAATTTAAACTCATTGGTGTTCTCTGATGAAGTGACGGTATTAGCATTAGTATGACCGTTTCCTTAAACTTGCAAGTATGTTGACAATCCTGGCCGGTTGTTACGCATGCATATAACAACTCAAATCTTAGTAACTAACATTATGGCAACATACTTTGGGCTGGGGTACATTCTCGACTATTGTTGTAAACTGTATGTATGTTGTGGACAATAAAATTGAAATGTGAGTTTATGAGTGAACCTATATAATAAAGGAAGGATTGAAACATAAGACCTAGTATTTACTAAGATACCAGAAGACCCACCACTGATGTTACATCAAACCTAAAGAGACGATGTGCTTTATAAAGCATGAATTTGTGTTTTGCATGCAAGAGACTTGTGTATTATGCGCGTGCAAATCGTTGTCGCCTTGCTGTTTACCCACTTACTTTAATATAAGTAATTCATACATTGATCATAATCAGATATAACAGAAATTATACAGCTTCAGCAAAGTTTGTGATTGTTATACAATGTATGTTTGAATAATAAGTTGTTTTGAATAGTCTGCTTAACACGTACCGTTTACTTTAAAGACAATAAGCATCTAAACGATCTCAAAATCAGTTCCAAACACCCCTAGCGCGTTTTGTTCTTCATTTTGAAAATAATGCACGTTCTGTTTTTTTTTCTTTTTGAAAGATAATAGAAATTGATATTGATTGGATTGATTTCATTACATAACAAAGCATGTCTATTTATAATAGAACGTAGCTTTGGGAATACGCTACTAAACCCTAGATCTAATGGACATCAAGCCCACAATGGCTTGGGCCAATAATTTATGCGTCTAACATTCCCCCGCAGTTTGAACGGGGTTTTCGATACGGACAAACTGGATGAATGTTGAAGCCGATTCTTCTTCTCTTTTTCTTCTTTGTTGCTCGTTTGCACGGAGATTGACTTGTATTTGACGACATAATTGTATATATTGCTTCGCAGTTTCCTCCATTTTTTATGACGTTTGCTATTTTTTTTACGTCATGGCTTATTTTGCCTTTAGGAGGGAGCGGCAATTTGTTGGACAACTTTTGTTGTCAACGACAATGATCTTCGACAACGAAAACAATCAGATGAGAAAAAAGGGTTGATCTAGGCAACTCAACAATTTTTTTTTTATTTTTCTTGTGTTTTGACGGCTAGGGTTTAGGGTTTATGCATTGAATACGAAAAGTAAAATCCTAAATTAATAAAAACAATAAAGCGGAAAAAAGCGAGATCCCTCCGGATCACCGACAAGTAGCCGATGACCGGAGGATAGCAATTTTTATTGGTGGATCTTACCTAGAGCTGTGATACCATGAAAGATAATAGAAATTGATATTGATTGGATTTATTTCATTACATAACAAAGCATGTCTATTTATAATAGAACATAGCTTTGGGAATAAGCTACTAAACCCTAGATCTAATGGACCTCAAGCCCACAATGGCTTGGGCCAATAATTTATGCGTCTAACACTTTTTCTCTCCTTGCTTAAGCCTCACGTATGCGCGTTTTGTGCTTTTTCTCTCGAAACTAATCAAAATGTCAATTCTTCTTCTTCATCTTGACAAATAATGAATCGGACAATTTTCTTAAGCCCTAATCAGTATAATTTGTGATAACAGAGTACAGACTGTCATTTATCAACAGTAAATAAGATCCCATAATAAACCACATAGTATGGACATATGAATCATGTTTAACTTCAGTTACAAGGGTCACTTGTATAGAGGATGGGCCATCCTGGGCTATCTTTATTTACTGTATCTTATATTTTTTCTTTCTTAAGAGCTTTATGTATAGAACGTTATAGTTTGCTAGGGTCGTAAACGAACTGAATGTTCAGTGAACATTTTATGAACCGTTCAGTAAAAAGTTTGTTTATGTTCGTTTATTCATTAAATGAACGAACATGAACAACATTTTAAGTTTGTTTAGTTAAATGAACAAACATGAACAAATGCGTTGCCCGTTCATTTATGTTTGTGAACGTCCGATTAGTCGTTCGTTTATGATCATATATATGTTTATGTTCGCCTATCGTGTTTTTTTATTATATAGTTTCGAAATTGCTTTACTTAAACAAAAAAACACTAATAAAACACAATATTGTGTATATTTTGGTAATTTTAGGTTTATTTATGTTCGTCCGTGTATGTTCGTTTAGTGTCTTAATGAACGAACATAAACGAACATGGACAACCATATTTCTTAATAAACGAACATGAACATAAAATTCGTTCGTTTAAGTGATCGTGTTCGTTTATTTGTCCGACTAAAATTAAATAAATGAACATGAACAAGGCTCCGTTTGTGTTCGTCCGGTTCGTTTATGACAGTAGTAACAATAGTACTGTTATAAACCAAACACCCCTTTTGACAAAAGTAAACCAAATATAGCAGTAGTAAACCAAATAATAGTACTACAGTAGTTGCCTAGTAGGCGTTAAACAAAAAAAGAAGTAACATAGCAGTAGCACACATATGATATGACATCAGTAGGAAAACAAGTTGTGTTTTAAACTTTGAAAGCATTAAAAAACAAACTGATACGGAATCAATCTTCAATATTCAAACGTGCCCGTTCTTGCTCAGTTAATCATCAATCTTCATTCATTCAAACGCACACGTTCTTGCTCCATCAATTCTACATAAAGAAACATTAAAATTTTTAGCGATATATAGTAAGTATAATATTGTCAAATGTCAAATATAAAAGATAAAAGAGATACCTTTTTCTATTTTTGCAATTGTATCCATATCTTCATTTTTTTCCGGATTTAAACTTATACGAAGCCAATCTTGAGCACAAACTAAGCATTCGATAGTTTTGTCACCCAAAGAGCTCCGAAATGAATCCAACACTCGGCCACTAGTGCTAAATACCGACTCCGAAGCCACTGTTGAGATTGGAATGGCCAACAAATCTCTAGCCATTAAAGAAAGAATTGGAAACCTAGCGCTATTTACTTTCCACCATTGCAAAATATCAAAGTGCACGCTTTTATCAAAAGGTTCACAACATTCACCATTATACTAACTTAATTTCACCTTAGTTGATGAAACTTATTATGAACCCGTTTTCATCCTACGTCTCAACATATCTCCATGATTGAGTTCATGGCTAGTATTAGTGCTCCTTGGCCGTTTCCCTAAGGTTGAAGAGGAAGTAGAAGATGGAGCATGAATACGTACGTAATCTTCAAAAGAAATTCGATGGTTACTTAATGTAGTCTTTTTTCTTTTCCACAACTGATATGCCTTCTCTTCCATAATGGTCATCCACAATAACATCCAAAAATTCATACTTGTTCCTCGGATCAAGAATGAAAGCAAAGTACACCAACAAATTCATGTTTTCAACCTCACCGTAATATTTTTCAAACTTTGGTTTCATCGCCCTAGCAATGTCATAGAGATGTTTATCCGTAGGTGCTTCACCATGAATATCACAATCAAGTTGTTTTCTTAAAAGATCATGAATTGTGGCTAATTCATTGACTAGTGTATGTGATGTCACATACTTAGTCCTGGAAATTCTCAAAGTAATATCATAAAAAGTTTTTAAAAAATGACACAACCTTTTTGCCTTAACCCAATCTTTAGGACCCGGAACCGAATGACCTTTGTTCCTAATATGAAGCCTAAAATCCACCTCTTCTAAATCATACCTAGTAAAAGCATCTTTATATTCATGAGCTATTTCTAACATATTGTAAGTCGAGTTCCACCTAGTTGGACAATCAAGTATCAAACTCTTAGTGCTTTCACATCTAGCATTCTTTTGAGCAACGATTTATTAAACTTTAAATCCTAAGTACCCAACTTTCTTAATCCATTAAAACGGCACACCCTACATGCTATTCAACAATCGACCTACCAACGTGTTTTATGCCATCTTGCACTATAAGATTGACAACATGAGCCGCACATCTAATATGAATCCATTCTCCTGATAAAAAACAATCATCATATTTTTCAAGTATTAGCTTCATAAAAGTAATAGCACTATCATTTGCGCTTGCATTATCAACTGAAATAGATAAAATATTTGTGAAACCCCATTCTTCCAAACAATTTTCAACCCCCTTTCCTATATCAATCCCTCGATGACCATCAAGACGACAAAAGTTCAACACTTTCTTGACCAAATTCCAGTCATTATCTATAAAGTGACCCGTAAGAGCCATATAACTCTTCTTCTTAGTCCCGGATGTCCAACCGTCCGTAGTCAAACAAACCCTACCAATATTTTTCCTAATGGTTTCACGAAGCTTGTTTTTTTCCTGTAAATACAACCCTAAACACTCTTGTGTTATTGTACCTCGACACGGAATATCAAATAGAGGTTGGTTGATTCTTTGAAAATACTTAAAACCTGAATTTTTCACAAAGCTAAATGGCAGCTCATCTACAATTATCATGTGTGCTAAAGCTTCCTTGCTTTTTTTTGATCAAACTTCCATGCCATCATCTTTTTTGCATCACCACCCTCAAAAGTTATAGGGGTAATTTCATATTTCCCCCTCTTTTCATCATTAATTTCATATTTACCCAAACATGCATCAAAAGTGTGGTACATCATGCATTCAGATGTTGTAATTTGGGTATATATGAAATTATTGGTGAAAAGAGGGGGATATATGAAATTAATCCAAAGTTATATTAGTTTGAGACTTAGTTTGTTTTGCTAAGTATGGTTTGCATTGAAGTAGATGATTTTTAAGATTTGTAATACCATGCTTTCTAGAGTGGCATTTGTAAATTCTAGCACAATGCTTACACTTAGCTTTTTTGTCGATAGGAGTCTCACCTTTTTTAAGCTTTAGTTCATGAAAATCGTTCCATACAGGGGATGTTTTTTTGCGACCCTTTGGTTGTTCTACCTCATCCTCCTCCTCGACCTCCTCCCCCTCGACCTCGAGCTCCTCCTCCTCCATGTCACTAAGGTCAACCTCAACAGGTGTCTGATTCACAGAGTTTGATTCCAACGTCATCTAACAACATTAAAATAAAAGAAACATCAACAAGATAATTACTAATAAGAAAACTAATAACCTAATATGTCAAAACTTCAACTAAAAATTAAACAAAAAAAACCCTAAACAATTACCTTTTATTTGAATGATGATGATCTTGTGAGACAAAAATATGAAGAAAATGTAAATGGTTCGATTGATATTTTGAAGGTTTAGAAAGAGAATGAATTTGTCAGAGGAGAATGGGATAACCAAACGTTTGAATGATGATGATCTTGTAACTTACAGAGACAAAAACAGAGGTGTAGGTTGAGTGGGAACTTGGGAATTGGGATAACCAAACGTTTCATGCAACTTTGTACCGTAAAGGGCCTTGGGCTTTTTAAAAAAAGTATAACTTAAAAAAATGAGCTTATTGTCGGGTCTTATCGGGTTGACCCGCGAACCCGATAACGAATTTTTTTAAACCCTAACCCGACCCGATAAAACTAACGGGTTGTCGGGTTCGGGTGAAATCAACCCGCGAACATTTTTTCACCCGTTTAAACCCGACCCGATTAGCCTTATCGGGTTCGGGTTCGGGTTCAGGTTCGGGTCGGGTCAACTCGACCCTAGTGACACCCCTAGTTACAAGGGTCACTTGTATAGAGGATGGGCCATCCTGGGCTATCTTTATTTACTGTATCTTATACTTTTTATTTCTTAAGAGCTTTATGTATAGAATGTTATAGTTTGCTAGGGTCGTAAACGAACTGAACGTTCAGTGAACATTTTATGAACCGTTCAGTAAAAAG
This sequence comes from Tanacetum coccineum, assembly GCA_026074375.1. Lineage (NCBI taxonomy): Eukaryota > Viridiplantae > Streptophyta > Magnoliopsida > Asterales > Asteraceae > Tanacetum > Tanacetum coccineum. The sequence continues at coordinate 19,369 of BQNB010066099.1, forward strand.
TTTGTTTATGTTCGTTTATTCATTAAATGAACGAACATGAACAACATTTTAAGTTTGTTTAGTTAAATGAACAAACATGATCAATCGATGCCGCTTCATATTATGTTTGTAGAACTCCGATAGACAGTCTTCATTTTGATCATATATATGTTTATGTTCGCCTATCGTGTCTTTTTATTATATAGTTTCGAAATTGCTTTACTTAAACAAAAAAATACTAATAAAACACAATATTGTGTATGTTTTGGTAAATTTTAGGTTTATTTATGTTCGTCCGTTTATGTTCGTTTAGTGTCTTAATGAACGAACATAAACGAACATGGACAACCATATTTCTTAATAAACGAACATGAACATAAAATTCGTTCGTTTAAGTGATCGTGTTCGTTTATTTGTCCGACTAAAATTAAATAAATGAACATGAGCAAGGCTCCGTTGTGTTTACCGGTTCGTTTACAGCCCTATAGTTTGCTATCTTATACCTTTTTATCTTATAATTTGCTACCTTTTTATAACCCGACCCTATAACTTGAACCTAACAACCCCCCCCCCCCCCCAAACATAAGTTATAGAGGTTGGCGTCAAACTTAACCGCTATGTTATACATTTATTTTATTCTATTTGTCTTTGCTATGTGTGGGTCAGAAGGTGTATTATACTTTAAGTGATGAAGAGGTTGTGTTTTTTTTAATTATAAGTTTTAAGTTATAAAAAAACTAAGAGGTGACAACACTTGTTTGTTGTAACTGTAAACCCTATGACTTTTAGACACCTGGTGCTCTAAAAATAGTTTGCTCTTATGACCAATGTCACGATGGAAATGAGCCGAGCCGAGCATGAGCCTGCCAGAGCTCGAGTTCGGCTCGTTTCGAGCCTTAAGATTTGAGCTCGAGCTCGAGCTCGGCTCGTGATATGATATATAAAGCTCGAGCTCGATGAAAGTCCCAATACACACGTCTATATGGAATATAACACTTATCAAACGTAAAAACACAAGTAATAACTTTTCAATTATGTAATGCTTTATTGATATAATCAAAGTATTACAATGTGCTATGGATCGCACAAGTTGAATGACAATGTAAGATTACCCTTTGAACAAGTAAACTTGACAAAGTATCAAGTTTACAAGAGAACTTATATAGTCCCGTTGATTGAGACATCTGACTAGAGATTAAGTTCGACAAAAGAGTAAATGACTATAATAACAACAACAATAAAAGCGATAACATTTACTCCTTACAACATTCACTATTTATACTAATACGAGGTTGTATCCTTAGTGGGGGCAGTTGCGACGTGTCAAGAATCATGTGAAGGACGTACAAAGCATTTAATGCACGTCCATTTTTGGAAACATCCCGTCCATACTTTTGTGAACAATTCTGCCAACTGTTCACAATCTTTCACCAACTCGTACTCTAGATTAGGCTTTAACTCAAATACTACTTTATCCCGCCATTATGCTTTATTGAGTTTTCTTGCCTAAACCACACATAGAGAAAAGCTTAAGTTCAACTTGTTCTTCTTCAAAGGGTAAAGGATCATCAGGGTATTGCCACCCCTGACTCTCCTTAAACCATCAACGTATTCCTTCTACATACAATCTGATATCCATCCCAGCTGACGAGTATGTCTTCAAGTAATCTTCAACTTTCTTGACAATGTCTTTGACTTGAATACGTCTGAGGTTGCTCGCTGAGGCTTTGCACTCAGCGAGTCCTTTCATTGCTCACTGATGCTTTGCACTCAGCGAGTCTTCATTGCTCGCTGATGCTTTGCACTCAGCGAGTCCTTCAATACTTAGCCTAATTTCTGTTTAAATCTAGGCAGAGACAATTGGGCTTTGAATTGGCCCAACAATCTCCCCCTATTTGAATATAAATTATGTTAAGTAAAAATTATAGTAAGTGAGTACACAGCTTCTTACACATAATTTGATAAATGGAAAAGTCAAAAGATAACTTCATTCATTACATATATTGGCCTAAGCCATCTAAGTTCTCTTTTACAATTTTCCTAGCCTCAGCTACATCACTCCTAGCTTCTATTGTCAGCTCTAATTTCTTGAACATTTCTTCTGCCTCTAGAGTGTCTCTCTGAATTGCGCTTTGAGTTCTGATCAGTTGTACTATAGTGGCTAAATGAAATTCTTCTTCTCTTTGAAACACTAAGTTGAAATTCCCATTGTAGAAGAAGATCCCTGACTCTGGTTCCCTGATGACTAGCCCTCTAGGACCCTCAACCCCTGGAGGAGGAACTAAGTTCCTATGCATTCCATCTATAACAATGTCTTCACTCACGAAGACTTCCTTGATGATCTCAAAGGTTCTCTTTTTTTCTTCTTCTTAATAGTTGATAATCCAAAAGGCTGTTAGCTGAGGTGGTGGAGATACACCAAGTTTCTCAGCTTGTGTCTCCACCCACTGAAATTTGGCCTTTAGATTTTTAAGCAGCACATCGTTGGCCTTACTTTTCACCTTAGAAGACAATGCATGTATTTCAAGCCATTCACTGAATGCTAGCATCTTCAATACAAACTTGTCATATACAGTAAGATTCAATGGATCACTATCTCTTGTAATCGGCATAGATGCTTCTTTGGTAGAGTTATTAATTATGTAGCTGATTTTTATGATTGGAAGCGATCAACCCTAAGAGTGATGTAGTAATTGTACTCTTCAAGCATCTTAGCTCTCTTAGCCTCATAATCAACTAACTTCTGTGCTTGAGCTTACATTTGAGCAGGTGTCAACACTTCAGCTTCTTCTCTGACTTCTCTTTCTTAGCTTTCAGAATTGTCAATCTTTGAATTTCCTACATCTGAGCTTTTGCTTCATCAAGGGTCATCTGCCCTTCTCCAGCGGCTTTGAATTGATCAAGGTTTGAACTTTTGGTGATGACCTACTTTGTTCTAGGTAGGGTATCAGCTGCTTTGTTTTATCATCCTCGGTGGCAATGCTTTTGCCTTTATCATCAGCTTTTGAAGGAGATGTTGGAGAGAAATTAGATGAAGTTGTGTTGAAGATATTTTCAGTGAACTAATCGAGAGAAATGTTGACAGAGATAGATGGATTAATGCCTTGTGGCATGATCGAGTTTAGTGGGGTGGGTGACGGAATGTTTGGGTCTGAAGCTAAGATCATTAGCCTCTTAAGTGGAGGTTCATCCTTTATAGGTTTTTCTTCTAAAGTCTTTTCTTCAGAGGATTGAACTACCATGTCAGTTGATACAAGAGGAACTTGCTCCGTAGTTAGAGATTTTTTGGTCGATTTCTCCCCTTGAGCCTCGGCCTTAGCTTCTTCAGTGATCTTGGGTTTAGTTGCGGTGTTGATTGGTTGAGGCTCCCCCTGAGTTAGTGCGGGGTCAGAGAGTTTTGGATCCCTGTCTTCCTGAGTAGACACTTTCTCCCCCTCAGCCTTAGCTTTGTCAAAGACTAAGGCTGAATCTAACAAGAAGACCATATCTTTCAACAAATTGATCAACTCTCGAAGGTTTCAGATTTGCATAGTGCTAAGAGTCTCAAGATTCGTCCGCTGACAGCAAAGTGAGTGATTTGCAGAACGCAATCGTAGAGGGGATGAGAGTGAAACTATCTATATTCACATGTTGGTTGTAGTGATTGAGAGTTAGTAGCGCTAATTTATATGCAACAGACTCGCTGTTGAGTAGATAAAGCATTTATGTTGAAGCGTGCGTCTACATGTCAAATACCAGACTTTTTGTATGTGTCTTTGTTCACAACATCTGTTATTTTCTGAGACTGATCTCAGGTTAAACGTTTCGCATATACTCTCTCACGCCTGTATTACTGCTTATCTCTGAACTTGTCTGCTCGCATAGTTCAAGATTCAGCGATGCGTTGCATTGTGGTCAGTGACCACAAATGTTACGCTAGTATCTGTGTGTGATGCAGCGCTCGGAATTCATTGCTTACAGTGTCTGTCAAGAAGATAGTGATTTGATCTATGGAGTAGATATTGTATGATTCTGATTGTTCTAGTATAGACATTATGTGTTACTTAATCGTTAGTGTATGTTGAATCCGTTTGCGGTGTCTTGAGTAGAATCTGTTGCAGAAGATGCACTCGCTAGAATTAACCTTTTGATGTAAATACTTATGAGTAACAGAGAACCAAGAAAAGTTGTTGTCTGTGTGATAATAATGAAAGTGGGTGACTCAGACGGGCAATTAGTATTCGTTGGCTCACGTCATGAAGATGTGTGTCTATAATGGTGGTTTGAATCTGAACGATTTGCTACAAGCCGAAGGCATACTCGAAATACTCGCTGTCGGCTAGATCCATTTTTAGATTACTATATGTCACAGATTCGACATCTGAGTAATCGGCGGTAATATGATTATGATGCAGTGTTATATTTTTAATTTTGTAATACGTCCAGGTGCCCCATAGTAGTTCATCCATAAGATATGTCACTAAAGTTTATAGAATCGGTCTTTAAGAATGTAGCGTTGACGCCGTAGAGCCGCACAGACGGCATGTCGCATACCATATATAGCCCTGCATCTCCCCACCACAGTAACAACAAAGTTTGCCTAGCAGAACTAATGCCTTAACGTGCCCGTAGCGGGATCCAGTGATTATCGTAGCGATGTTCTGTGGGATAAAGCTATATTTCGTGTAGATTATATTTGGATGTGCGATGTGAGTGAGAATGCAGAATGACGTGTGGGTCATTTTTCAGCTTATTCCATATTGTTCGCTCCACATAATGTGTGCATCATGTGTAGAGTATGGAAACACATCTAAATGGTAGCTTAGCATTTTGTGGAGAGGAAAGTAGTCACGCGATAATATACGCGTTGTTATAGTAAATTGTGTGATTTTGCTGATATTGCAATATGAAAGGATTTCTCAGAAGAGAATAAAACTATGATAATATACATAATGCTCAGAAGTATAAATATCTTGTGTGTGCCCCGCTTATCTCTAACAGTACGAAAGATGTACCACCTGTGTGCTAGTTGAAAGTGATTTGTGAGGGTGTGTGGTTGTCTGGGAAGTATTTGACTTCGCAGTGATTGTTTGTGGTCGCTACGAGTGATCAGATAAAATAGTCAGTGAAGAAGAAGTGCTGCTAACTACTAGTTACTTTTCGCAATCGACTTATTCGTTGATGTTCGCGCATTGATGGTGTGTGAGCGTAAGGTTCACCGGTGGATTTCTGTGCCAAATGTATGGTAATCTATGGGTGTATTTCATTAGCTTGGTTTCTTCAAGGTGTCGATAGACATTGACATATGCATATGCCCAGTTCTTCATCATATACTTCACACTCAATTTTCCTATGCAATGTTAAACTATGGTTTCATTAGCGGTTTCTAAGGTCGATAGACTTGAATATGCATATGCAGTCTATCCTATACTCCTTATGATTCCGAATCAGTCCCAAATCATCTGGGAGGTAGGTTATCCAGGTTGCAGTGATAAATCCCAACTATTCCCAAAACATATCTAATAATCTATAAAGATTATTAACTCTCTTTGAAAGAGTTCCTGTGCTTTTTAAGTATATAAAGTAATAAGTGCGATGACCGGTTAGTTCCTACACCAAGTAAGAAGTTAGAGATCCTCCCTAGTACCCATTGGATCCCATATTGACTAGATAATCTAATTATGGGGCAAGCTAGGTCCAAACCACCCGTACTACTAAAACCCAAGGTTACACGATAGTCAAGGAATATCTAATGAAACCATAATCTAACAGGAAACAATCATAACAAAAGTAATTACATAACTAGGCCAACACTTTAAGTGCTTAGCCGCTCATGGTAACGGAAACACAACAAGAAATAGAAGAAATCATAGATTGAAAACTCATAATTCTTACAGTATTCGTATTTGAACGATTAAATACAAAAAGTAAGTAAAGTGTGATCTCCCTTGGACTCCAGGTGGAATTCTTCGAAGGTTGGAAGCCTTTGTCGCCTCTCCAATTGACTGTGGAGGAAGTGATGTCGGAATAGCTTGAATGAGGCCTCTATTTATAGGTATCGAACCTGTTACGGCGCAACCAATAAAGGTGTTACGCCGTAACCATCTTACACGGCATTCCATAATTAAGCAGCTCCTTACAGCGTAACCAGATATGGTGTTACGCCGTAACCTTTAAATAATGTCCATAAGTACGTGATCTTCATTCCATATTTATATATTCTATTGGTTACGGTGTAACTGGATAAGGTGTTATACCGTAACTATAACTTTGACAAGATTTCCTTCCAAATATATGGTTACGGCGTAACTAGATATGGTGTTACGCCGTAAAGTCTTCCTTGATCTTCGTACTTGCTTAATTTATGTTACGGTGTAACCATTTTTGGTGTTACACCGTAACATTCTTCAGAATTTACACTTTAAGTCCTTTTTCCTTGTTTCTTGTCACTTTCCTGCATTTCACCTGAAAACTACAAAACAATAGAAAATATCTCGTTTTTAAGTGTTGCTGAAACATTTGCAGGTGTTGATCCCACTTCAATGGATCTTGAATTCCTTAGCTTGTGTAAGGTTTAGTTATGCAAGATAAATCCTACACAACTATGATAGAAACTTTGTTTGATAATACTAAAGATTATGCGGAATCTAATCTTTAATATAAGAACAATTCTTCAATGAAACAGTAATTCTAATGAACACACAGATTAACAAACAAAAGCTTCAATATATTAATATGAATACTCTAACTAGTATTAGGGTTACAAAACCTTGAAGCTATGACAATTCTATAAATGACTCGTTTTTCTAGGACCTCCTTTTATACACCAAGGAGTCCTAGTCGATTTACAATATATTACAAAAACATAGAATATTCTTAAAGATCTATTCTATAAATAACAATCCTTATCAACTAAGTAATCTTGATCTTTAAGCAATCTTTATCTTCTCTGGGCAGTCTTTATCCTTTCAGCAGTTGTAATCTTTTAGTAGTTGTAACTTTGTACCAGCAGCATTAACTCTGAACACTAGCAGTAGTAACGTATACACCAGCAGCATTAACTTAACAACAGTAACTCTAAGATCATCAAGAAGTCTTTTAATCCCAACAATTCTTATCCTTGCTAGGTTCCCCCACATTTCCTCTTTTCTCAACCTTCTTAATTGATTCATTTCTAACAGCCTCATCGGTCAGTGCACCAGAAATCTGCACAGCCTTCTGTATAGTCTTTGGCTCCGTTGCTGCCACCATCCCACGGATCTATGGAGCAAGGCCATATACATACCTCTCAATCATCCAAGTCTCTGAAGTTACCAGATGTGGAACTAACCTAGCCAACTCATGAAACCTATCAGTATACGCAGGATGGCCAGCCCTGACCATGGCGTGATTCTACGACTCAGATTCTAACTTTTGCATCCCATGACTAGGACAAAACTCTTATATCATCATACACTTAAAGTCATTCCATGACATACTAATAGCAACTTCCTGGCTTAGCCTGCGGATCTGAGAGTTCCACCACGTTAAATCCTTACCCATAAATGAACCAGCAGTGTATTTTACTTTTTGGTCAATACTACAACCACTCATATCTTGCACAGACATACTTCACTTGATATCTCTCCGGACAGTTGCTGATGTGAAACACAGTTTCCATCTTTTCACTCCATCTTATAAAACCAACTACACCTTCTGTTCCTTTAAAACTCAGTGGTTGACATTTCATGAAATCTTGGTAAGTACATTCACGAGCACCAGGCCTATCACCTCTTCCATTCACATTACGGTTCTCATTACCGTCACCGTCGTCGCCTCCATTGTTTCCATTTCCAGTACCATTCCCTAGTCGGCTTACAATACTTTCCTAATAAATCCATAATCTTTTCTATAAGCAACTAATATATATCATATAAGCAGTACTAACTAGCAGCATTAACTTGATTTTTACCAGCAGTAGTAACTTCAAACATATTTTCACTAGCAGCATTAACTTCAGCTGAGCAGTCTTAACTTTGTAATAGCAGTAGTAACTACTTAGCATATTTTCTTTGAAGTTCATCAGCAGTATTAATATTCACTAGCAGTACTAACTGTGTACTAGCAGTAGTAAACACTTGGCATATTTTCTTTGAAGTCTCTGAGCAGTACCAACTCTAGCCGAGCAGCATTAACACAAACATGAGTAGCAGTAATTCTAACAACATCAAGAAGACTTTTAATCCCTACAGATATGATTATATAATCTAACATCAATAAGCAAAACCGATAAGATAAGATATATTAGGGTCGCGAAGCAAAGCATAAGAGATTAAAGAGTAACATATCATATACCAAACACTTATACATTATCATAACATCACCGAGTAGTCATGAGAGATTTAGCCTCTCATGGCTAAGGAGTTCATAACATAACTTGATTCGATAACAAACTTCATTCTTTTAGTAAACTAGTATGATGTTCTTCTTCGTTCTTGGTGATTTGATCTTGATTCTTCAAAGGATATGGTGTTTATGCTTGGAGAATGGTTGGAAAGTGTTTAGGACTTCATAAGGGGATAAAATGTGTATTGGTTAAAGGATGGATGAAGGAACAGATACTTAGTTGTTTGTAAGTATGAGATGGATGAAAATGATTGAAATTCGTCCTCTATTTATAGGCTGAGTGAGGGTCGAAGTGTGGCGCACAAGGTAAAATGTGTGGCATACTTGGTGATTAAATGCGAGGGGAATTAAATATTTATTGGAGAAGTGCGGCGCACAAAAGAATTTGTGCGGCCTACTTAGGGTATTAATGAAGTAGTATTTATGACTTCATTTACTCTTCAATGTCAATGGGAAGTGCGGCGGCACAAAATACTTTGTGCGGCGTACTTATGGAGTTAATGCTGAATTTGACTAAGTCTTCATAATCCTAGAACATGAGATAGAGAGGCGGCAACAAAATTGGTAAAGTGCGGCGGCACGTTTACACATTTAGGCGTTGAATTTCTTATCTTTCTTGTATGTTGTGTTTTCTTACATATACAGTAGTGATCTTTGTTGTGTTTGACCTCGGGATATCTTCAAGTGAACCTGCAAGCAATTTAAGCTATTAAGTATTAAAAGTTCACAAGAAATGATAAAATATATACATATAACGCCACCAAAAACATGTATAATTTGGGCGTTATCAAGTACACAAACAGGTCGAATAATATCTCAAGATGTTGATAAAATATTATGCTTAGTTGATGATCTCAGGAAGTTCAAGTTCACATACAAGTCAAGCTATATGGAACAAGCTCAAGCCTAAAGTAAAAGATCACTACAACATATCACAAGTTAATGATTGAAGTTTAAAGACTACGAGCACAAGACTGAAGACAAGCATAGTATGCTAGGATTAAGTTTTTGTATAATGGAGTGACCTCCCTTAGGGGGAGATTTTTAGGAATACAAAAGTATCGATCACTAATAGAAAATAAAAATTTTCCATAAATATCATAATCTGGGCTCGTAGTATAATTTTTGTTAACCTATATAAGGTAAAAAAGTCCAGGGGCCCATGTAAAGCCCACAAAGGGACCATAGTCCATCCATAAGGGATTTTATTTATACCCTCGCAACAAGGTACCTTGGTTAGGGTTGGTTTGATCACTTGATCATAATGTTCTTAATCTAACATTGTCTCTTTTCCTTTCTCTCTCTAAGTTTTAATCCTTCCACTCTCTCAACTTATAGATTTCTTGTCACTTTGATTGTGAGATAAGATAAATCATATATTCTACAAAGAACAAAAAAGAGGTTGAAGATTTAAGAGCAAATCAAAAAGTTCTAAAAAGCGCCGCACCTGCTAACATGGATGCCAAGACTTAACGGCTAAAGTGTAGAATACATTTTAATCTAATCATTACACACAATCAAAGCATGAAATCTATAAGAAGAAAGAGAGGTTAGTACACTAGCTTTCTAGATAGAAAGAAAAGAGTAAATATTAGATTATGAAATGACCAACACCCTCTCCAAGGCATGGAGAGGGTACTTATATCCCTTACATGGTCGGCTAACCCATGGGCTTTCCATAGGCTTGGATCAGTTAGCTTACTAAAGTTCCAAATATTATCTACGAGCTACGTTTTACATATTTAGGAGTACCAGGGACTTTTTCTCGAATTATAGCAATCTCCCCCCTAGAGGGATGTCACGTCTAATTTACAAAGTCTTAAGCTTAACAATCCAGAATGTCTTCAATCTTTGCCTCGTAGTCTTGAATCATTTGTCATTATCGTTGTGATATGTTAGTGATCTTTTGACCTTTAGGCTTGAGCTGTTCCTTTAACTTGACTAGAATTTTGTATCTTGATCTTTCTGAGATCAACAGACCATACATCATCTCTTTTCATCATCTGTAATCTTTGCCTTCTTGTGATTCTTGTGACTTTTCGGACCAACACGCACGTACTTTTTCTTTATCTTAAAAGCGTTATATAAACATCTTTTCTTGAAATACTATACGTTAACACATCGATCATTGACAAGAAGTGTGTAGTAAACAGTTAGGAGGAAGTCTTTTGAACCATGTTACTATAAACTTGTAATTGTGTCTTTAACATTGTTTGGTTTGATGTGAGCATAGATGGCTATTGAATTTAACATTAACTCGTCAACGGTTTACTTGTTGCCACGGCTGTCGGGAAACCTGCATGAATGGGTTAGTGATAAACAACATATATGGATGAAAGTGTCTTTGTCACTTTGTCGAATACAGTTACAATAACCACGGTTCCCCGTTGATCAATGTAAATATTGCATGTGATCAGGTAGAATTCAAAAGAATCTCATTGACAGGGTTTCGCAGTTGCACTAGCCATTTTTGTTACTCTTGGAGTGTCACAAAGATACAACGACGGTAAGATACACCAGTAAGATACTTATTTTTCCACGCGATAGAATCAAAATTGATTTTGAAGAAAAATCAATCTATTGATCACTTACTAAAGTGGTTTTGCAACACATTAAGAGTTTTAAGCATTTTAAAATTCGTCAACCGTTAATTCATAGTCTATGTCACACCCCATAAATTCCTGGTTAGTATTCTGACTCACTCCGGTCATCTACTTTAAATTTTATTCATTACGTTAAAATCTGACAGTTTACCGAGGAACTAAACTGCGTAAAAACTGAGAAACGTCATCGGACGCGTTCTGGCATCGGTTATAAATTAATTTAGGCATTATATGTGTTATATTAGCTTTCCTGAGTGTTTTGTGATTTTTAATCACTTCCGATATTGATTTTAGGGTTTTATTCTTTAAATTGCGTTTTTCGCGTTTTTGACCAAACGGAACCCCGGAAACTCAAAATCTTTTCGTGTAAACTCAAGTTATCGTTAATATTATACCCTAAGCCTAAAAATTTCATTCACCCCTCCTCCTATACCCAAAACCCATGAAAATTTATATATTTGCATGCTCAAAATTAAATCAACAAGCATCTTTCTTGAAATCCCATGCATGTGCTCATGCTTACACAAGATAGTGACACATGAGAATGTCATTCTCATGCACCATTTCTCATGTTGATAAAACCATGTGTTTACTTACACATTCTTACAACTTTGACTAGCAAATTTTGAACCATGATCAAATCACTTGAACCTTGGCTAGAAAATTTGAACCATCATGGTCCTTGTGACCATAGTCGGCCGAACCCAAGACCAAGCACACCTTTGGTGTATGTTGGTCACTTGTGTACACATTTAACCCTAAAACCCTAGCTTGTGACCTATAAATACAAAACTAATCTCCACACTAGGGTTACAATTTCATTTAATCACCAACAAAAAATCCTTTCACTCCCTCCCCTCTTGCTTGCCCACTGTCACACCATCCACACCACAAACACTTCCATAACTTTTGATTTCTAGCAAGATCCAAGAGTTTAAAGTTCATTCCCTAGTTTATCAAAGGTTTTGTGAAGCATTAATTTCTTTGATCCAAGACTTAAAAAATTTAGTGTTTGTAAGATTATTTTGGGTTTTTAATAGATCTATAGTTTTGTGGGTATAAGATATAAGTGTATTTTGCTACATTTTCTTCTTGATTTTAAGTGTTTCTTGAATCTTTGTTGTTTCATCTATTCCTTCATAGATCTATGTTTGTTCATAAAGATCACATGTGTTTGTGTTAATTTTTTATACAAAAGAAATAAAGTTAATATTTTTTGTCCATCCTTATAAAATGGAAGTAAACATGTTTTACCACTTTGTTTATGTCTAAATTATGGTTCTTGGTAGAGATTGTATGAGTGATGAAGTTTGCAACAATAGAGATTAGATGGATTAAAGGTTTAGTTTTTGTTGGTTGGTTATTGGTGAATCAAGATTTGTACAAGATTAGGCCCACAAATGCGATGTTGGGGGTTGATTTTGGGCGTATTATGGTAGAACAACCTTCTGTCACCAACTTTGTTTTGGGGTTTTGAATGACTTAAAAATGTTTTCATTAGGCGTAAAAGTAGTTTTTGAAGAGCTTATTTCGAATAGATAATTTTTCATATACCACACTTTAAAATCGGACATAAAACAGCAAAGTTATGGCCAAATGAAACTCGAAAACATTTTTCGGGGGGGGGGTGGTGTTGTGGGGAGTGGGCGAAAAAGGAAATATTTAATGACCAGATCAGCACTAAAACTGGCGATTTGTGAATCCGCATTGGGTCCGATCGGCCATAAGAATAACAAACAACTAAAGATTCCGGAATGATATTATACTATAAAGATGGCAACCTCGATTAGCTAATCTGTCAAAAACGAGAGACATTTTTATACCACAAATCGAAAAATAGATTCTTTAAGAAATACACAACAGTAACGCTATGCTGATTGGAATAGTAAAAGTGGGGTTTCGGCACTTCGGACTGATTTTTGAATTTAAAATGCAAGCGAAAAAATATAGAAATGTTAGGGTAATTATTAGAACACACTAGAAAGTGTCATTAAAAGTTCATTGAATGACGACCTTAATAAAAAGTAGGATTATTAAAAATGGTATATAATTAGACATTTAGTCCGATTTTAAAACATAATGATAAGCGGGTTAGAATTTTGGTTAGCGATTTGTAAAATATGAAAACTTAAGAAAATAGGGGAAGCTATTAACGTTTTGAAACTAAAAAGTTCCTAAAAAGGGAAAGATTCTAAAAATAGCACCACTTTTGAAAATGTCGAAATTTTAACTAAGACATGGTAAAGTTGTCAAAGTCCTTAATTACTTAAAACGAAACACAATGGATGCTTTAAATGAAGAAACATGGATGCTTTACGTGTTTTCTTTGATAAATGGTTTAAGTCATATCCATGCTTACTCAAGGTCGCGCCGGCTAGACCTCCTTACATCTTCATATCATTTGTTTGGTTTATCGCTTACCCTTGCAAGAGTGGTTCATAGCCCCACATTTTTACGTGATTTACAAACGCATTATACTAATGGGTAGAAAAACATTGTTTGCTTTAAATTAGACACAAGTTCTTTAAGCGAGTTTACTTTTTATGTGTTGCCATACGAGCTTACAAACCTACTACTGCCCAAATTATCATGAAATTGTTAGTTTTCACGACCGAGAGTGACCGGTGGAAGGGAGCGGCGAGTGAATAGATAGATCTATGGGACTAATTATCCCTAACCGCTTGTTGCACTTAACGAAGAACAAACGATATATGTCATGTCGATTGTACAATATGGTGGTCTTTGGTTTGGGACACCGTTTATGGCAGGAATACTAATGCGACATGGATGTAGGCAAGCCTGTGATTAATTAGCTTCAGTGTCATAAGCTTAGTACAACAGTAAATACTTTTTATGTGATGCTGTATTTGTTATAGTAGTCACATACGTTTTGAAATCTTGTAGTCCACTCTTGTATAAACTAAACCTATGAATTCACCAACATTATGTTGACGTTTTAAACATGTTTTCTCTCATGTTCTCTAGCTTGGATTGATTCTTGATGCTATGTAAGAGTCTATTGTGCTATGTGACCTTCGCCAATTTCAAATTTATCTATTTTTTACTACGTTGTCCCCCCCCCCCCCCCCCCCCCCCATAAAATAAATCAAAACTTTGTTAAGCTTCCCGCTACTTTAAACTTAATTATTATTGGGCTGTAAAACTTAAATCTATTTATTTTATGCGAGGGGGGAGAGTAAACTTTTTCAAACGCCATGATTATTTGTCGATCTTTATTGCTTTTTGATCCCCGGATTGTTATGACGTCACTAGCCCTCGACACGTATTCCGTCTAGGCCCCGTTGGGGGTGTGACAGATTGGTAATCAGAGCCAAGGTTATAGAGAACCAGGTAGTTATACTAGGTCTAGGCTATAACCAGTATGTGATCCTATGTGCCTCTATTTGTGCTTACTTGTTGTCTATCCTTGCTGCATACATATATATGAGATTACTATATATACGTAAGAGTACTACATATTGCCATATTTACCTTGCCATTCATTTTAGCATTTCTTTATGCCTTGCATGGTTTCATATAAAGGAGATTTATATAAACTTTTGGCTTTGTGACGATCATGGCAGCTTCAGCTATTGCTATTTCTTCTGATTCTTCGGATGAGAGTGTGGGATCACCGCCCTCTCGGATTATTCATTTTGGTGATATTCCTACTATTATTCCTTCTACTTCTGTGGTTACTCCAGAGACTTCTACTATTGCTCCTGTTATTTTATCTGCCGCTCATGTGGTTGAGACGACTCTTGTCGCTTCACCCACTGGATTGTGTGGCTTGGTTCCTTATTCGGGTTCTGATTCTGATTCACCAGAGCACATTTCTCCGCTACCAGCTATTTCACCATTCTTATGCACCAATTCTTCTGAGGCTCCTGATTCTTCTGATGGATCACCATCGCAGGACCCTTATGTTGCTACCGTTGCTCGTTGGTGAAGCAGGGTAACAGCACGTCCATCATTATCATCTGAGTTTCCTATTGCTCCTATTACTACCCCGCCCGGGATTCGTCAACGGTCAGCGATTCTTATCCGATCAAGTTTGGATGCACCAGATTCATTCTTCGGGTTTGGATGCATCAGATCAGAATCATTCTAGACCTTCGACTAGAGATGTATCACCCAAATTGTGTTACCCTTCGAGGAGAGCACCACGACGTAGTGAGGCATTTCGTCGTTGGTATGTTGCTCCACTATCTACTTTGTATCCATCGACTACATCAAAGTCATCACCATGAGATTCATCAAAGAGACCCCTGCATTCATCTTCACATTCTGTTGGACCATCTCGCAAGAGATGTAGATCCCCGGTTGATTTTGTACCATCATCTACGCCAGTTATGAGATCATTAGCTCCTACCCGTGC
>BQNB010066100.1:0-34691 GCA_026074375.1 Tanacetum coccineum
AAACATCGCATATGGCAAAATGTAATTAGGGTTTTGGAATGTAATTGGGAAGCTGGTTTTTTGCTGCCACAGTTTATCACATATGGCAAGAGCACAACCTGCGCAATTTTAACCAAGGTTCAAGATCAGTAGATAAGTTGGTTTGTAATATATATGAAGTGGTGAGATCAAAGCTTATGAGGCTTTCTATAAAGCGCTCGAGTAGTCCTGTGAAGGCCATGGCAATGTGGAAGATCCCAAAACTCGACAAACGCATAGAATGATAGGTAATTTTAGTGTTTTATGGTCATATCTTGTTATATCAGATTCTAAGACAATGTGGTCGACTTGTGATGGTGTCTGGTCATGGTTGAAGCTCAGCAACCTTGCCAAGCTTGTAGGTTATGTCTTGTACATAAGTGCCAATTGATTTAGTCATTATTTTCGGGGCATGTTCTGAAAATGTGACTCATATATGTTCTTTTTCTATTGAGTCTGTACCGAATTTCTCTTTAGAATTAACATTCTTTGCCGGTGGAGAAATCCTCTTTTATCCAAACTAATATAATAAATAGAGTAACGCCTAACGAGTTTTGCAACTATAATCAAACACAAGTTTAGTACATAAACCGTGCCGAAATCATCATCTTGTAAGAGTGTATGACATGGTGGTTCAAGGGACACAAGTTTAATGCGTTTCAGTTTACATTCATGTCCGTAATAATTGTCGTGTCATTCATACACAGTTTTGTAAAACTCGGATAACAAGGACGCGTACAAAGTCAGTGACACAGGCGAGTTGCGTATAA
Source organism: Tanacetum coccineum (assembly GCA_026074375.1). Lineage (NCBI taxonomy): Eukaryota > Viridiplantae > Streptophyta > Magnoliopsida > Asterales > Asteraceae > Tanacetum > Tanacetum coccineum. Next base: position 789 of record BQNB010066100.1, read on the forward strand.
TCGGCCAAAAAAATTAGTTTGGTCAAACCTCGGTGTTAACTCAGTCAAACTAGTTCAAAACACGGTTAAAGTATATAAACAATTGTGTTATTATCTCTGTGGTCCTATTAACATGTCACACATATAATCTCGAAATTCATATATATATAAATAATTAAAATCCAAGTAGTCCCAGCCTAGGGCGATTACTATCTACAAGGTATCTGACTCCGCAAGTAGCGGCTAGCAAGTGTTACGAGTATAATTAAAACAATAACAACAACGTCTCCGCCGGACATAACTAACAATAACAACAAACAATACCGTTTTACCTATAACCAAAACTAACATGCATATAAAAATAGCATGTACAAGTAACATCAAAAGGAGATATATATAAACATATCCAAACCGTGGTCTGGTAACGCGGTGACATGAGCGTATTGTTGAATAATATCATAAACTTTCCCCAAATTAGAGCACAGTTAATTAATTAATAAATTAAGACAAATTATTATTAAGCTAATAATCACAAAATTAATAACAAGAACTCTAAATTAAGTAAGTAATTTTCGAAATAGTTGTTTTCAATTCGATTGTAAATTGATGTATTAAAAAACAAAGTGTGCAAGTCGACTCTCCAATAAAAGTGAAGTATGAGGGAAATGAATGGAATGTATCTACATGTGAATAATGTATAGATTCATTATTGCTCTTGTTGTTTGATTTACTGCTTCTATTGTTTATGAATTTTGATTTTTTTTAATTTTTGCGCTTCTTGATAATGGAAAGGTTCGATTTGTGAAACGGTTATATCCAATTAATAAAATAAATATATAGGTTTTTTAAACATTTATTGACTATTAGAGAGTGTTTGTGAGTGCCTTTGTAACTAACTTATTTGATTATCGCGATTTGATAACTCAATAATATAGCTTATAGTGTTTGGCAAAGAAAAAGACAAAAGTGTTATCTGCTGTTAATGACTCTCAAAACGCAGTTTAAGATAAGTAGGTAGGGACATGCTTTTTCAAACCGCACTTTTGTTGATATGACCATGTTACTAAAATACCTCTGGTTTTATTTCATAAGTGGTTCTTTTATCTTTCTATGTGATGAACACGTGAGTGATTTATATCCAAATGCGCAATAAAGAAATAGAATAATAGGAATAAAGAAATAGAATAATACAAGATCAATATTTATTGCTAGGGGTTAGCATGGTGCGGATCGGTGCGGATTCTGGCAAAAACCACACCGCATCCGCAATTGCGGTTTTTAAAAAGCGAGGATCCGCAACAGCGCGGTTTTTGCGGTTTTGGTTTTGCGGGTTTTTTGCGGTTTTTGCGGGTTTTAACCGCACCGCACCACCACTTATAATTTATATAATTAATGTGGATTTGGCTGTATTGTTTACAATGTTTGGTTTTTTCGATTACAACAAGGCATATATTTTTAATGTAAACACACACTCACTTAGAATATTATTGATAATATGCACAGAAGCCTATAACACACATAAAATAATCATTGTGTCCGTTGTCGATTTAAAATAATCAATTTGCGTTCGTGCGGTTTAGGGTGCAGTTTTACGGGTAAAAGCGCAACCCACCGCCAGTTGCGTTTTCTTTTTCTAAATCCGATACACCGGTTTTTTGCAGAGGGCGGTTGTTTTGGGTGCGTTTTTGGGGTTTTTGCGGTTTTTCTTTGGCGGTGCGGGTGAACACGATCGGGTCATTCATAAGCGGAAATAAATAGGCGTTGTAAAATAGTTTTTTAGCAAAGTAAGCTAGCACTAGACGGTCATGAGCACCGTAACGATCTCTAGGCATATAGCTTCATTGGTATTTTTGGATTGTAGGAGTAGATGCTTGAATAACCAAAGCAGCGTCTATTAAAAAGTGTATATGTGTGAAAAATAAACACTCGAAATTAATTTGAGACATATTGTTTGTAGTGTATGTTTTTGATAAAAAGTGTATATGTATGAAAATAGAAAAGAAGATGTTGGGTTTTATAGAAAATAATGGGATACAATTTTTTTTATAGGAAACAGCTTCATTTACTCGGTCTTCTACACGACCCAAATAATTGCAAAGGTTGGGGTGGGGGGGACTAGTCTAGTTCAGTCAAGGTAATGGGACGACCTACCTTAGCTGCTTCCACATGGGACGACCGACCGAAGGTTGACCTTACCATTACAAGGTCTACTCCATTTACATGTTGACAAGTGTTAAACACCCATTCTCTATCAAATGACCCGTTTAAACTGACACATCTTTTTCTCACAAAACTTTGAACATGTGATCAGCAAGATAGATGAGTAACCATACCGTAAATTAAGCTCTCATATATAAAAACACTTTCGAAGTGGTTAATGCTCTTTTAAGATACAATAACCTATTAAGCACTGAAAATAAACACATGCAATGCTCGGTATCAGCTTATACATGTTTCATGATCTAGACATATCTTGATACCGTATCCTAACAATAAAAACATACCAACTTATACGATAAAAAATGAATTATATTTTGACCGTGAACTACCATTGTAGAAATCATAAAAGTCCACACGCTTTACACCACGATTAAAGGAGTGGACTTATCTTGTTAGCAAGAATTCTGAAATCTTAATTCCTGCATTCGCCATGTGGCAAAAGTTCCAAAATCCTACCCGGTTAGGCCCCAAACAATAGCAATAGATACCTTATATATTTAAATCATTAAACACAACATGCATAAACACATAAGTTAAGTGTTACGCGTTGCTGTGGTTTTTGACGCGTTGCGTATAGTGTATCCATTTCTCGGACTATGTCTACACATGTTCTTCCTTATTACATATCAAACTAAAATGGCAAGAACGTGAAAAAGAAAAAGGAACAAATGGCAATGGAAAGTATAATCAAAGATATTTTTAAAACATATATAAGCAACTTATATGATATTTTTAAAAAGGAACAAACACTACAACATTTGCTATATTCCCCAGCGACAAATCCGGGGTATCCCGGGCGACTTGTCGCTAGGGATATGTTTCCCGGGCGACATGTCGCCCGGGATAAGTGGAACGGAATAGCTCGAATGGGATACCTTCCCGGGCGACATCGCCGGGCCCACATAGTTTCAGTCAAACAATTAAGTGCTACGGTGGAAGGTATTCCCGGGCGACATGTCGCCCGGGATACTAAAATTAATTAATTAATTAGTCATAATCCCGGGTGACATGTCGCCCGGGAAAATGTTTAAATAAGTTTATTAAATAAATTATTAATGGAATCCCGGGCGACATGTCGCCCGGGAAAGATTTTTAATATATATATTTTTAATATTTCCCTGGCGACATGTCGCCCGGGAATATTTTTAACAAATATTTATTTAATCTTATCCCGGGCGACATGTCGCCCGGGAAAAGTCTGCAAATTTTTTCTTGCCGTATCTCACCATCCCTTCTGACGCACGTCGCCATCACCACTGTTGCGGCGAACCTCACTCACGTCTCCCCTGCTTAATATCGCACCTACAACTAAACTCTAACTTTTTATTTGATTTTGATCTTCTCTTTTCATTTTTGCACCAGGCATGACCTCATGCTAGATTTTGATCTCCTCTGCTCAATTTCTCTCTGCTGGAGATCAGGTTTGCTTCTTCATCTGGGATTGACATGTCTATATTACGTCTGGACATTCACGCCAGTTAAAAGTTACTTTTAAGCCCGGTTTTATGTAAAAAAAAAATAAGGTCTGAAAGTTACTTTTAAGCCCGGTTCTATGTATAAAAAACAAGATCTGAAAGTTACTTTTAAGACCGGTTTTGTATATAAAATACAGGGTCTAAATGATTTCTTACAAGGTCCAAATATTAGTTTTTAAGCCCTGTTATTTAGTTAATTAACCGGACCTGAATCTTTACGTTTTTTAAAAAAAAAATTTGTGCGGTTTCCTGCTATCGTTGACTAGCAATATTCAAGAAAACCAACAATACGACAAAAAGTACTCACTAATAAATAAAAACCAATTTAGTCAAATTGGTGAACCGAACATAATAAGATTTTCGGTTAGTCGGGTTCGGACAATTTGGTCCGGTTGTTTAACGGACCGGTAAATGTTTAATACACAATGTCCAAACCACATGTTTTAGTCACTAGCTTGTGCTCATGGATGTGTCAAAGCTCACAAAAGATATACATAGGATAAATAAGTCAAAATACTTAATCTACATAACCAAAACATTTCATATTTCTTTACTTGCAACACGAAAAGTGGATCCGCTCGTCATTTAAAACGTACTCGAATCATCATATATACGTTCCATGTGTGTAAAAGCAAAGATTGTATACCTCTTACTAAATTGTATTTTTTTTAAAGATTATACGTGAGTTGAGGTTATCTCGGGGGTGTTGAGTCCTTAGCTTTAATGTACGTGGTATAACCGGTTTTACCCGTAGTCATTTTCAAAGCATTCATTTGGCCATGTCTGATTGAAGCCGTCATATGATTAGAAATCATGACCTCTCCTATAAAGAGTAAGAGGACCCGGTACACTATGAGAGGATGGTTAAAAATACCACAGTTAAAGATTGTAAAACATTTTATAATGTTTTAACAAATCAGATATAAAAATCACATCTTATATAACTCTTAACTGGGTGTGTGCATAAAAACCGATGAACCAAACAATAACTGATAAGACCAATCAACAGTAACCCAACCTATTCTAAAACTGATGGTTTGGTTTATAAATTTTGTTAACAGACAAGTGCGGTTAGGTTTTGGTTAACTGCCAAAACCGCCTCAATATTAATTGAACCGTCTTAATTGAAACTTTTTATGATTCATTTATATTATTTGTACTGTGTTTTAGATTTTTAAGAGTTTTTGTTATAATCTTAAGTTTTATAAAGTTTTACTATTGTAATTTTGTTATAATAATGTTTAACGGCTAACCGATAAGAAACTAATTAACGTTCCTCTAAAACTAATAACCATCCCATGTAAAACTGAAATCGGTCATTTATAAGTAACCATTAATCTAAATAATCAGTTATGGTTCGGTGTAGGGTCAAAACCGAAACATTCTCTTAACAGAATTGACGCTTCATTCTCGTGTAACAACATTCATGCTTCAAACTTTTTTTCCTTTGTGTCTCAAAATGTGTTTCATCATGTGTAATACACACAAAATTCTGGCAAATTCGGGATTAATCTATTTGACTTTCTTTTAAATATTTTTTATTTAATTCACTATATTATTATGCCTTGATATTTGTTATTGATATATTTAACTTTATAATTAGACAAGTTTAAATTTCATTAAAAATGTAAGTTGGTTAAGGGGTTAGCAGATGTTTGCTCCAATAGGGCGTTGGTCTTGGGTTCTATCCCAGGCCCCCTCACAATCGCCTTGCCGCTGAGTGAGTCAGGTATGCCCCTCACATTAGGAATTGACAGACTGTGTGGGCCGGTTTACGTGTTCGGTAATACACGTTTTTCTCCAAGCTGAATATTAAATATCATAAAAGAGATACGTACAAACACTTAGATTTTCTAAAAAACAAATAAACAAATATGAATGAACATTCCGGATATCATAACAATACGTAATGGTCAGATTCAGATCCATGACATCTTAAAAATAAATGACACCTTTGGGGAATTAAATGCGTAAAAATATTGTTAGGAAGATGATGCACCAGAAATATTTAGTAGGGAAAGATAGTATTATTCGTGTAAAGACTTTGACATATATCTATATGCCATATTTTTTTCTCAACTAATACTACAAATTTTCAAAATTTATCATTTTATGTATGTTTCTCAACTAATACTACATTCCGGATTTTAGACTAGAAATGGTGTATCTTGATTTATGCATGTTTGGTATATATATATTTAAGGCATTTATCTTAGAAATGAGGAATGATGATATAACTTGGTGAATTTATGATTTTGTGCATGTCCTTATACTTTAAGTGAAAACTTAGGTATTTGGTTGTTTGGAAATAACATGCTTTGTTCTTAAAAGATATATATTTCAAATCTTGATTGAATTATCACTATCTGGTTGAGTAGTACGTACACATATACCATGGCTTACTAAGAGGATTCGACGTCTAAGTGAATCTCCATTTGTATTGATTTACCTCTGTGTGTTTTAGAATTTATTGTAATCTAGACTTTTCTTAGTTTGTTAATTTAATTTAGTTTAATTATTATAATTGTTTAAAATCCATGATTATTAATTGACTAGACAGTAACAATGTTAAAGTATCGGTAGTCAAATAACAGGGCTTAAAAGCGAATGTTTGAACCCTGTAAGGAAACATACAGACCCTGTTTTTAAATGAAGAACCGGGCTTAAAAGTGACTTTTAGACTCGGTTTCTTAACCGGGCTTGAATCATGACTTTCAGGCTCCCCCCCTTTTAGACCCCCTATGAAAACCGGGTCTAAATGCCTTAAATAACCGGATCTAAAAGTGTTTTTTCTACGAGAAGTGCTAGATCCACACCCATTTTACACATACAAATTCCACATCCATATGTGTCAAACAAATATTGTTATCTTTGGGTCTGAAAAACAGGTTTCGGTAAATGTTACAGTTACAGATGGACCCACACAGTTTGAAAACATAGATAATGTTATTTAAAAAAAATAGCAGGTGTTACAAAATGACTACGGATAAAACCAGTTATTAGAGCTAAGGACTCAACACCCCTGAGATAACTTCAAATTACTCAGATATAATCTTAAAAAAAATACAATATAGTAAGAGGTATACATCTTTGTTTTACACACAAAGGTACATATGTTTGATAAATTGTGTCGTCGACTTTGAAATTACTTATTGATAGTAGATACAATTGAAAATAGGACCACCACAAATAATGCATGTAGGTGATGAATATCTACATGTACTATTCCAATAATTAACACGTGAAACCATTCCAATTCTACCAAACCACAAATAATGCATGTAGGTGATGAATATCTACATTCCAATAATTAACACGTGAAACCATTCCAATTCTACCTATTACCATATGCATACCCATCTATAAATAGAACTCAAGCGCTCCCAAAAAAAAAACACACACAAACAAGCAAACCCCCCGTTTAATCATTTTCTAGTCCAACATGAACTCCGCCACTTTGTTTCTCGTTTCGTGCTCATTCTTTGTGTTCACCTCACCCGCACTCTCGACTTCCATCACTTAGCGTTATGATACATTGTGTTAGACTACGATGGCAACCCTTTGGAGAAAGACGTCGGTTACGTCATAAGCCTCCCAGGATCGAGGGCTCTTGGTGGTACAGTCTGGCTAACCCCTCCCGTAGAAAACAGTGAACCCTGTGAAGCCGATGTTATTCTAGTACGAGTCTTTCCTATAGTGGGCACCACCAGTCCCGTCACCCGGTCAATGCAAGCGAAGATCGGGAATAAAGGTCGTCTGGATCTAGCCAGTCAAGTCCCCTACTCAGGACCCATGCGGGAGACTACTGTTTGGAATGGGGGGGGGGGGGGGGGGGGGGGGGGGGTGGGGGGGGGGGGGCTCTATCGTGAAGGGTTGTTCAATTCCATTATAACCACTGGCGGGATCCCTGACACTACAGAAAGCTGCTTTCGTATTAAAAAATCTACGCCAATTCCATATTTGGCAACTCCCTACGAATTTGAGTACTGTACCGGCGTGTGTGGCCCGACCAAAATTGCCAAAAGGTGCTACCCGGTTGGTACTGTCCAGAGCGAGAGTGGCGAACATCTTGCTATTGGCGGGAACCCCTTATCGTTTTATTTTTTTAAGAGAGCCGTATCTGTTGCTAATTAAGCAAGATGTAGTTTCCTTTTAACTACGAACCGAATGTAAAATAATTAGAACAACAAGCATCGGTGTTAGCCTTTGCATTCTTGTTCAATCAGCGCGGGCATAAATAAGTGGAATAAAATGTGTAAATTTATTCACAATTATTTGTGTGAAAATAAGAAAATGCGCGATATAACCTAAAAAAACTCCCGAATAGTCTGTACCAAAGTTACACAGTTATAAATGTGAAAATAAATTAAATGTAGTACCATTGAAAACTAATACGGTTTCTAGTTACTGTAAGAAGTAAAAGATATTAAAATAAAGAGCATACATAACAAAAGTTATATACAAATAAACATGTACGCATTTAAAACCGTGATGAATGAAAATAAAGTACACAATTATAAGTGTATAAATGTAATTATATATATTATGTGAATTTAAAGGCATTAAAACCGTAACAGAGCGATGTGTACGATCTGTACAAAAATTGAAAAAAGAATATCTAAGGTTTGTATACATACAAACTTAAAGGTATGCTTTGTATAATGATATTGAAGAAGGGGAGTGTTGTCTGCACGTACGTCGTGTTTGGTGAGGGTGTTTATTTTCAGAGATTTGGATTTTCGGATATGTTTTAAATAAAGAGATAGTTAAAATCATGAAATAGTAACCATGTTTTCAGTTTTGTTCCAATTTAGTCACTGCAACTTTGTTTTGATTATAAAATAATAATCAAGTTTGAAAAGTGTTCCGTTTTAGTCACTCAAAGTTTCGTTTAGTGTTTTCTATATTATTTAATGTTTATATGTTTGAGTGACGAAAACGGAACATTTCAACTTGGTTATGATTTTGTGGCATATATCGCTTTTCACATGTGCATAAATTGGTTGTACGTTAAGTTGGTTGGGGTTAGTGAAATTCAAGGGGTGTGTATTTATTATTAAGGTACAACCAAATAATGCACATATGAATATCTTACAGAAGTTTTTGAAAAATTACACATAAATGAAAACAATATTGATAGTTGAGTGGTTTTTGTGGGTTGATATAAAGTTTGAGTGTCTAATTGTAACAGTCATAAACTTGGTTACTATTAGGCAACATATTCCCATAAATATATATCGTGGCTTATGAGCTAATTAGTGCTTATAAGCTATAAATTAAGCTGATAACCCTAAAAAATAAGCTAAAACAAACACTCCCTACAATTCCACTTCCTCAAAACGTATCACATTTGTTATCATTTTAGCCCATAACTATCTTTTAAATCATTAGAGCATTCCAATCATTCAGCCCTTAATCATTATGTTTTAAAACAACCCATTATCTATACTACTATATAAAACATTTATAATGTGGGACTCATTAAAAATTAAGATAAGGAGGTGTCTCATTTTTGGGAATCACATCATAAAGTGACATGTGTCACCTTTTGATTAAAAATCACCTTTATTTTCAAATTGAAATATCTTTTTATCTATTTAATTTTATTTTGATCTAATTTCATCATATTTTTTAAAATTTTATGCTCTTTAATTCAACATCCATTTTGATATATTTTTATAATTTTTTTTACATTTTAATGAGTTTATTTTATGTTGATTTATATTTTTTTACAACTTTAATCTTAATTAAATATAAACTTGATACGTTAAAACTATATACTTTCGGAGAGAGTGTTGTCTTTTTACATGCGAGAATGATGATGTTAATATGGTGTTGCGGGAAAGTTACGGGAAACCCCAACGAACACATACATTTGTGAAACGAAATTACTAAGCGGGTAGGAAATTACGTAAAAAGTTGAGTTAGTAAATTTTTTATTGCCGCCGCTATGCGCGGGTAACCAACTATTATATAAATATATGTAATAAATATAAAATTATAGAGTTAAGTACATAGATCGTCCTTGTGGTTGTCCCGAAATTGCAACTTTCGTCCTAAAAGTCCCAAAATTACACCAGTCGTCCATGTAGTTGTCCATTTTGAGTTGACCGGTCCTTTGACCCTAACTCCATCCAAAATTTCGTTAAGTTTCTGAGTTGTCAAGGGCATTATCGTCCTTTCACGTCCAAATTGCTTTCATGTTCAAAGGATTAAAATACTGGTCATTCCATATCAATTCTCACAGATCCAAACATAAACACATTCATTAAACTCTAAATCCATCCACCAGATCCATTCATAAAACACCAAATCCACAAAAAAAAACGTCAACATCAAGAACATCAAGATCCCTGTTCTATAGCCTTTGTTACTCTCAAAACTCAAACCAATATCCATTCAAATCAGAAATACATCATCTCATTCAAAATGGGTCGGGTTTATTGGTGTTCATATCTGTTACTATTGTTGTTTTCTTGTTCATGATGAGAGAAAAGCAAGAAAAGAAGGCGAAAACAGTTGGAAAAGAAGAAGAAGAAATCGAAAAGACATAATAAGCCCATTATAATTCTTGGAAGTTTGTTTGTTGAGAACCTGAAAACAACTATAGACTTTGATGCTGTCGTTAAAAGCGACTTTAAAAAGATTCTGAACAATCAGCAGTGGTACGGGTGTAAACGTGATGGCGTCATATTAAATGCCTTGTGTTTACTCGATCCGGTCAAACGCTTAAATCATGGACAAGACTATCATGAATGAGCAAACCAGATGATTAGAGAGCTCGAGAGACTAGTAATCATTGCATTAACTAATCAGACCAATTGGGTTTGCAATTTATGAAGACGTAGCCCTGTTGTTGCACGAGTTTTTACCAAATAGGTCATTAGCTCAGTTTGTACACGAGTCTAGCAAAGAACCGGTATACAAGCCTGACTGGCCGGTCAGGCTTTCTATAGTTGTTGGTGTTGTAGAAGGCTTAGTTTTTTTGCATCATCTTGCTATCATTCATCTGGATATCTCTTATGGAAACATTTTTCTGGACCCAAATTTCAAGCCTATGGTCGGTGAAGTTGAAATCTCGAAGCTTTTGGATCCATCTCATGGCACGGCTAGTATCAGTGCTGTTGCAGGCTCTTTTGGTTACATTGCTCCAGGTAGTTTCTGTTGTTTTTTTATGTTTACGTAGCAGTAGCAACATTATGGGCATGTCTTGCATGTCAAATGAGCAATTTAAGTAGGGCCGGGGTTGGTTTGATTTGGAAGTCTGAACATCTAATTTCCAAAACTTAATTATGATAAAGAAATTGTATTTAAATCTAATTATTTGAGTAACATGGTACATGAGGTTTTATGCTTTGTCTTTTGGGCGACTTTTGAGTTTCGACCCATTCACCCATTTACCTATAAGCTACTTATTTTACCCGTTTGACTTGTTAAAGATATTTATAATCATACACGTTAGACTTATTAGATACAACGTAAGCCAATCATTTTTATAAGTGAATGGGTCGAAGTAGGCTTCTCTATAACTATCATAATTATAATAAATTGGTCCTGATTGTGTCGTGTTCTGAAACAGAATATGCATACACAAAATGCAAGTCACACGCTCCAGGAAATGTGTAACAGTTTTGGGTCATTTTACTATAATTAATCACAACGCGACTACACGAGTCCCCGAGTTGATGAAGACTTTGGGAGAAGTGTAGATTTAGAAAATAGGTTTTAGGGGGGCACCCATGAGAGGCGAAACACCAGAGCAGATACTAGATGCCAAACTGAGCACGGTGTCATTTGGTTGGAGAAAAGAAATGCTTGCAGCATTGAAAGTAGCTTTACTTTGCACAGACACTACACCAGCCAAAAGACCAAAAAAGAAAAAGTCGTGGAAATGCTTCAAGAAATTATAGATAGCAAGTGAAATCTTTATGAAAGGCATGAGGGTAGTGGTGGTGAGTGGCATTAGTGGATGGCGGTGGCGGGTGAGGGTGGTGGTGAGGGCGGTGGTGAGGGTGGTGGGTGGTTGTGGAAGTTTAAAAATCTATTATTGATGTTGGGATGTTGGTCCCATTAGATTAACTATTGAGTCAATGAATGAGATATAAAACACACCTGAGCGATAATTAAAAAAACGAAATTCTAATATGTAGTGTAGGGTCAAAGGAGCGGTCAACTCAAAATGACAACACAAAGACGACCGGTGTAAAATTACGGACTTTTAGGACGAAAGTTGCAATTTCGAGACAACCACAAGGACGATTTATGTACTTAACTCAAAATTATATAACTGTAGGTATTTAAGACATGGATCTTCATCATAAAGTATACGTTATATGTATAATGAATCTATATTAACATGTGAGTGTATGCTTCATAAATACATTGGGGGTCTAGTTTTGCTTTTTGATGAGTTTTAGTTTAAAGGGGAAACATTGATTGGAGCATTGAATACAAATTTGCTTTTTATGGCACTAAGAGGAGAAGGGAGTGGTTCGGCCAACTATGCGCAGATGAGACATGGCGTACCACATCGTGTTCGGCTAAAAAGCCAAAACTCTCTCACGCCTGGCTAACAGTCCATCCGCGAAAGATTTTTTTTTTAAAAAGAAGCCGCTTGGAGCCGTTGGGGGGAGCGGTTTTTTGAAAAAAAACCCTCCCAAAACCCTTATTTTTACCCTTTACAAACTATAAATACCCCCTTTATATTTATAACGTCACACACACCTTCTATACCAATTCGTCTCTACTAATCATTCAAAAAAATGAAACCAACCCGAATTGATTTCCGGTATGCTTACCGACCCAACCACGCAAATTCCCGAGGTCGGTCTTTCGAATCCGGGGCGGTACCACTCAACCTTCATTCACACCAAATGCCTTAAATCCATATTTCCAACCACAATAATCTAATCAAGAAGAACAAATGTTGTTTTCACCATTAAATCAAATGCCAAATGAACATACAACAACAATCAAACCAATTCACCACCTCCCCAACGCACATTTGAGAACAAGTCTCACCACCTATTGACTAAACCAAAGAAGAAGAAGAGAACCAGCTTCCAACCACCTACGTTGAAGCCTAACCTCGGTGGTAAGAAGTCGCAGCAAAAAAAAACAAAGGAAAAGATGTGGAAGTTGAGAAAGAAATCAAAGAAGGACGAATTCGACATGCGTGGACCCAAGCCGAGGAGTTGCTTTTGGCGGAAAGTTTCCTTCAAATTTCCGAGGATCCAAAAACCGGGTGTGATCAAAAGTTGGCGACTTTTTGGTACAAAATCCTAGATGTGTACAATAAAGAAGCTAACAAAAAAGGCTTCCAAGAGCGTACAAAGAACACATGTGACGGGGCAAGTGGACTCCAATGAATGCCGTTGTTATCGAGTTTAACCAATTGTATGAGAAACACTGCTCATAGCGGAGAACGAGAGAACCATATGGCGAGGTTGCCCAATTGTATGAAACCATCGTCGGGGTGAGATTAAGCACCGAGAGTTGCTTGGAACTTTTGAAGATAGGCACAAGTGGAAAAACCCCGAATCAACTTTGCAACGAAGAAAGTCCGTCTTCGAGTATCCGATATAAGGAACCGACCATTTTGGCTATGATAGGATTGCCTCGTCCAGCCCGTGTTGCAAACGAATTTCTAAAAGTCAACGTTCCTGTTCTAACTCGACCGCAAGCTCCGGTTCTAACCCGGTCGCTTATCACAGAGTTTTCGCTGCTGAGTAGCAATACGACATAGAACCGCAATGCGCAAAATCAAGTGCTCTCGGCAAGAGAGCGAAGGCGGATAGATGGTTTGATTCAAGCTCAAACAGTTTGCGGAGGACATGAAAGTTCTCTAAATCGACACAAGCGGGATGGATCTGACCTACGCCGCTATCATCAACGCCCAAAAGGAACGAATCCGACCCGAATATCTACCACCAAACTAGTCGACCGATGACTCGCGTGATCTTATTCCTTTTTATATATAAATAAATATAAATAAATATAAATATATAACAAGGATCAAAATCCACAAAATCAATGAAACCGGAAGTAGTATGGAGTATTTCCGGGTCGTTATGTCCCAACGAGGCTGGAATGGAATATCGAACAACGAATTGAAAAGTGATGCTTGAATATGACAAGGATATGATTGGGCACTAAACCTAATAAGCAAATGCACGAAAAGATAAGCAAGGAAAATAAGCTAGAGCAGGCATAAAGGCTAGGAATGGTAAAAACACTTAAAACTTTTATACTAAGACACAAATAAGCTCAAATAAGCTTAAGACAAACCAAATAAGCTAGACTAACTCTAAATAAGCAAATTCAGCAAGCAATTAAACTAAGTTAAGCAGGAGAAACTCAGCAGTACTAACAACAGTACTAACAGTATTAACTATCAGTACTAACTTGGAGTTAGTACTGCTAGCTTTGAGTTAGTACTGCTAGCTTAGAGTTAGTACTGCTAGCTTTAACAAAACACAATGAAACAAGAAATAAGCAAATAGGCTAAAACAGATATTTAACTACCCCTAATAAGCACTCAGGCATAAGAATAAGCAAAACTCTAAAAAACTAAAATGGCAAAATGAGCTAAAAAGCTACAAACTGATAAACTTTTAAAAAATAGGCTTTGAAAAGGCCAATAAGCCTAAATAAGCCCTACTAAAGACAGTAAACAAAATGGGGGCTTAATCACTCTAACAAAGCTAAGGAAATCTTTAAATAACCGAAATACTAAGCTAATAAGCAATTAATGAAACCAACAGTACTAACAGTTATAACTACCAGTTCTAACTTGGATTTAGTACTGCTAGCTTTAAAATCCCCAAAAGAGAACTAGCAATACTAACTATGGGTTAGTACTGCTTGTTCCAAAACACCACCCTTAAAATTTTCAAATCATTTTTCTTTTTTATTTTAAGCTGATTTGGTCCTAAACTAAATTGACTATAACTTTAAAGATGAGCCTAAATAAGCATAGAACACAGAGATACACAAGAATAAGCACTAATAAGCCAATACTACAGTAAAATAAGCTAAAAATTAAAAATGGAAACTTACAAAGGTCCTAGCTTTTGGAACAGAAGTTAAACACTCATTCAGTGTTTAACCAATCCTAATGCCTCCTATGAGGCTCTAAAACCATGGCCATCCACAATCTACCATGCTCCATTCATATTTGCACACTTATGAGTGGTTTTTAAGTGAAAAAAGTGCTTAAACCTTTAAGTATTTGAAAATCTTTAAGAGCTCAGGTTAAAACAGCTTAAGTGAGTTCAAAAGAGCTTAAAAGAACTTATGAGATAAAGCTTATAAATAAAACAGAATTTTAATACTCAAAACCTTCAAATTTTCATTAAACCTTAAAAAGTTACAAGACTTGAATAAAAATGACATTAAGCTAAAGTTACTGAAAAATAAGCTAAAAGAAAAAGATTGTCTTCCTCAGGCTTACAAGAGGCTTATTTATATCTAAAATATTCACTTCTTGGGTCTTCCTTTTGTGCTTTCTTTGTGAGGGGGGAACTGAAATGTGTTTCTCTTGTGAGACAATCTCCAAAGCTTAATCCCAGCCATCAAAATCAACTTGTGCTTCTTTGAAATCCATCACAGCCATCGAATGAGTCTTTCCTTGAAAAATGTGAAGGATTGCCAAGGTGGCATGACAACATGTGACTGAGTGGTTTTACCCATGAGTGGTTTTGGTGTTGCAGGGTAAGGGGGAGGAAGGAGACTCGTGAATAGTACTTGGGTTTTGAGATTTGAGCGGGAAAGAGTATATACTCTGTTTGTTAGTATAAGAAGGGGAAGAGTTTTGAGATTTGGCAAACAAGGCCCTTAAACTTGTGTACTCTTGTTGCAAAAGAAGTCCTTGTGTGGTACAAGGTTGAAGGTTTGGCAGAAATGCCCCATCAACCTTATAACTCTATTTTCAAAAACAGTCCTTTGGTTAATACAACTTTAGGGGCTTGGCAAGTTCAGCCCCTAGAGTTATATTTAAGAAAAATGCAAAATCAGCCCTTGTCTTCTTTCTACTTGTAATATAACTTTGGGAATTGGCAAATTTAGTCCCTCAAGTTATATTCTTTTCTGATTCAGTTTCTCGGAGTTGACTCTGACTTTGACTGTTTGACTTTTCTGTTGACTTTTTGACTTGGTTGACTTTTTGGCTTTGTCTTTTCACACATTTCCATTCCGTGCTTAGTTTTGTCGTTTTTGGCTTTGTTTTTCGTCCTTTTGTGTGATATCCGTTTCCTGCACAATACAAATGCAAAACAAACATATATTTGGCAGTTTTTGTCTGTTTTTGGTCATTTAAGTCCGTTTTTAATGGAAAAAGGTATGTGTAATTAAGCACATACCAAAATCCCCCATACTAAGGTATTGCCGTGTCCTCACGCAATGTTATGAAGTAAACATTTACGAAAACTAAGAATCTCGATCCCCCTCGACTAATAACCTCGAAAAGTGGCTAAGTGTTCGTCAAGGGGAACTAAAGAATCAATAGCCTCGACAAGTCCCGTTTTCACCATTTTTTTTATGTACACTAACTAGCCCTAATATTTTTGGATTTTTCCTTTTTTCTTTTCTCGACTACCTGTTTGACTTTCTTTATTATATCAACATTGGGATCATAGAATGAGAAGCGCCCATAGAATGATCTACGGATGTCCGAATGGATAAATTCATCGTCCCCGATTTTTCACTAGTCCCAAGCTAAGCGTAAAAACGAAATCACCGTTAAGTACAAGTAAAGATGCTAACACTGCTTAACTATGACTTGTCAACTTTTCGCTCCCAACAATTATTCAATTAGAGTGATTGTGCTTAATTTTAAGTTAAATTTAGATCGACAATTTTAGAAAGTAGCATAGTTTATGTGCATAACGATATTTCTGAAGAAATCTGGGGAAAAGACTAGATCACCCACCAACCAGCATATTCTCGATAGATCCCAGCCGAGTTCGACTTAGGTTATCAGGTTGAGACCCCACAGGAGAATGTTCGCAATGTAATAGCGGGATACTCCACCCTTTTAGGCCGAATTTCTTAGATTTACCGCTAAATAAACAATACTTCTCAAAGCACGCAAACATCAAAAATTTAATGATCTCATTGGTGAGATTATTCCTAGAAATAATCTACCAACAGCAACCAACAACTTTTTGAAGTCTTAGAGCCAGGTTAATCTTAGTGTCAAAATTAATACTTGAGTTTAGGAAAAAAAACTTTAAAACCATTAAATTTTTCCTTATTAGTCATTTATTGCTAATACTTTAAACCGTCATCATTACATGACTACAACCTCGACCACGCCACCGACAAGAGTGTAGTGACAAATAAGTGCTGACTACAGGTCCTCCGCCTATATGGAAGACTTCAACAACGCCACGCCTCCAACAAGATGAAGTAAACTGACGAAGAATTCTTATTGATAATACTTAAGAATGCACTTTGGCATTTATTATCTCACTATGGGCTTTGTTTTAAAGACTGCAACATCGGTTGTGAGCCGGCAAGATGCAGAGAACCTTTATCAGCCCACGGTTTATATTTTTCATCATTCATTTTTCTTTTTTTCTTTTTTTTCGTAATAGAGAAAATTTCATTTTAGAAACTCAAGTATACAGTTGAACTAAGATGAAAATTTTCGTTTCTGAAAGAGCTTCTTTTTAGAAAATGTCGTTTTAAAGTTAAAGCAAAATTAAGCACGTTTATTAGTCAGGTTAAGAGCTTCGGGGAGAAAAAGTGACAAGTTACACTCATAAGCTTTTAAGATATCCAACTAATCCTTGTTTAGCATCTTACTTGTAGACAACACTATCATTTTTCGTTCTTCACGAATTTAAAGTCCGTGAACGCTTAGTCTAAAAGTTAAGGAACAAGCTAAGAGCTCAACACGCTCGACCGAGTCAAAATTTATTCTCATTCTACCCATTAGGAAAGACAAAACTATGACAAAACACTTATTTTATTTTTGAAATTTTTAAATTTTTTTCATTTTTTTTTGGTATTTTTGCAAAAAATTTGGTTGTAAAAACGGGATTACGTGACAACCGGCTGCAGGCAAAATCAAATCGAAGATTCCCCCCCATACTAGAACTAAACATCGTCCTCGATGTTTTAAAAGGGGGTACCTACGTAAATCTAAGGCCGTTTATTAAGTGTGCCAAAAGATAAAACGTTAGTCGATTAGATTTGGATATTGGATTCCCAAAATGACTGAGATGTGAAGCTCTTGATGAATCGGAGAATAAAAACCCGCAGAGGCACGAGAGGCTTCAAAATCCGGGACATCCTGGACAAATAAACCACAAAAACACAAGCATACGAGAAATAGAAGAGGCACACCTCCTCACGTCACACAGTTAGAAGAAAATAGAAAGAAGATAGAAGGATAAGCATGGGTTGCCTCCCACGAAGCGCTTGTTTAAGGTCACTATGCTTGACCCAGTCCCGATTCATTTGGTCCATGGGAAAGTCCTTGAGATCCTGACTACCAATTGTGGTCATAACGTTCCCCTCCAAAGTAGTGCGTTCAAAAACGATGACCATCATTCACTTTGAAATTTTGGCTCCGGAGTTATGGGATAAACACCACAATGCCACAAGGAAAGACTTAGGTTACAGTGAATGTCCACTAACCAGGCTGGTCTTTAACTGCCCGATGACAAAAATCTTTAATCTATAGTTAAAGAGGGGACTCAATCACAGACGTTGAAAACGCGGTTTTTTGATCTTGGAGTCATAGATTCCTTGTTTATACTCTTATAGATCAAAGAGTTTTCATAGGCATGATCACGAAGTTCATTTAGCTCATTTAGTTGAACCTTCCGGTGATCGCCCGCGGTTTCCAGGTCAAAGTTTGCATGTTTTAAAGCCCAATAGTCTTGTCTCAGAGCTCTAATCGGTAGATATATGCCCCCTTTCCGTGACATAGCATGTATGGGAGGTACACCCCGATTGTTGTTGTAATCTGTGCGAAAGGCCAAAGTGCGTCATCTAGTTTATCCGACCAAGAAGCACGGTTTTCACCTATGGTCCTTTCAAGAATTCATTTCAAACCACGATTGGATACCTGTCACTTGTTTTGGTGATGTCGCGTGGAGAGACGAAGGTGACTCTGTAGTTTAAGCATGACCTTTGCAAACTGGTCATTGCAAAAATAGGTTCCGCGATCACTTATGATTGCACGAGGGGCACCAAATCTGACGAAGAGAGATTTGAGAAATTTGCAAACAACTCGGGCATCGTTGGTGGGGAGCGCTTTCGCTTCAACCCATTTTGACAAGTAATCGACGGCCACGAGTATATATTTTTGTTCCTCTTAAAGACGGAACCCCCCATAAGTCAATGCCCCACAACGTCTCAAAGATTACACAAACTTGGATGAACTTTTGAGGCATCTCATCACGTTGTGAAATTTTTTTTCTTGAAGCAGGCATGAGTTGCAGTTTTGTTAAAAAAGCAACTCGTGGGGCATCTTTTGTAAATCGTGGGCCAAAGAAACCGTGCATCAAAGACCATTTTGGCGGTGAGATTTGCACCATGAGTGTCCCCCAAAAGACCCGTGGGTCTATTGTGGCAAGCTTCAAGGATGTCGAAAACTTCCCTTGCCGTGCACACACTGATAAAATACCAGTCCAGACGGATCACATTGATCCTGCACATATCTTAAACAAGAGAGGATGTCGTCCTAAAAGTATAGCCATGAACTTCTTTGAAAAACTTTCTTTTCCTGCTAGACGACATCCCATTGATCACAAAATTCCCCCGCATGGTAGTTTGCAAAATCGGCAACCATGGGGAATTATCATCAACCATAAAAGGAACCCATCCTAAGTGTCTCGAGAGGAAATTTTCCGTAATTTCCTTTTTTCTCGAGCTACTTTGATGGGGATTCTCAAGTCTAGAAAGGTATTTCGCGGCGAATTTTCTGCTCCAATTTTGTATCACGGATAACGACATCAAAATTCTGAGCAGCAAAATCCACCGGTGCAATCTTGGGCTTAGCACCTGCTGTAGCAAGCACATACTTAGAGCCGAATGTCCGTATACACTATGCTTTTGTACAAGACCAAGCTATGGCCGAATTTTCTCAAAGCATACACTACACAAGTAATCTTTTTCTGTCGTAGAGTAAATGTAGCTTGAGCTTCGTTATCGTTTTGCTTGCATAGTGTATCGCGCTGGAAGTTCTTGGTATAACGATTGCCACCAGGACCGCCCCGAACAGCAAAATCCACTTGCATCACCCATATAGATGATTTCAAAGGGCAAAGTCCCAATCGGGGGGCAACTAGAATTGGAGCCTATGGGTTAAACTTCAACTTAAGGGGTCTCAAATGCTTCCGGATGCATTCCCTTCGAGAAGATAAATGGAGTTTATTTTCAAGAGGTGGTCATGAGGCCTGGGTGATTTTGGGAAAAATCCTGAATAAATCATCGTAGAATCCGGCATGGACCGAGAAAACTCCGGAATGACCCTTCGACGGTAGTGGGATGAGGCATTTTGCAATGACATAAACTTTTCGCCTTATCAACCTCTATCCCGACTTAGAAATCCTTAGGCCAAGGAACTATGCCTTCCTTAACCATAAGTGGCACTTTTCCCCAATTTAGCACAATAATTGTGTGTCCTCAACCTTTGAGCATTTTGTCTAAATAGAAAGGCAAGAGGAAAAGAATACAGAACCGGAAGACCGAGAAATCATCCATGGAAGACTTCCCATGTTTTCTCAATCATATTGTGAAAAGATTGCAACCATAACACCTTTGGAACATTCCCCAGTGCATTTGCATAACCCAAAAGGCATCCGATGAATAGGCAAATGTCCCTAAGTGCGAGTTTTTTTAAGGTAGTCATCACTTGATCAAAGTGGTGCATCGGGATCTGAAAATAGCCGGAGAATTCCGTCCAAAAAGCAATAGTACTCATTTCCGTATAATCTTTAAGCTTCTGATCCTGAATAGGTAAAGGAAAAATGGTCTTTACAGTTGCATCTTAAGTTTCAGTAGTCGATGCAAACTCGCCATCCCGTAACCAACCTAGTGGGTATTAACTCATTTTCTTCATTTTTTACCATGGTTATGCCTCCCTTCTTAGGGATACAATGAACCGGGCTCACCTAGGGACTATCAGAGATAGGGTAAATTAACTCGGCATCAAGAAGTTTGATAACTTCTTGCTTAATAACCTCATGGATTTTGGGGTTAACCCTTCTCTGATGTTGAACTACGAGTTTGGCATATTCCTTCATCAAAATCTTATGGGTGAAAAACTGTGGATCTATCCCCTTAATATCAGTAATCTTCCAAGCTATGGCAGTTTTATTGGTCCTTAAGAATCCTTGATCAGGGCCGGTTTTATCCGTCCCATCTTTCAATTTTTACGATTATGACTGGTAATTTTGTCATCACCCTCCAAAAAGCAATACTCAAGATGGGATGGTAAGTTCTTGAGTTCTAGGCGGGAGATCTTCACATGAAGATTTAATAAATCAGGCACATAATATCACAAACGGTGACAGGAGGGAGAATGGGTCACTATTGATCACACTTAAAAAATTGGATAACATTCCCAAGGTAAACAAAGTATCTCCCTCAGAATCATAGATGCCGTCAACACCCGGTGGTATTGAATCATCGTGTTCAAGAAATGCATCGATCTCTTCCATTAGAAAATCACTTCCTCCGAAGGGAGTGAAAGATGGAGAGCGAGAATCGATCATAAGGTCCGAAGAGGAAGCGAGATTGCCACTTTTAGAAATTTCAAGTACTTCTTGAACATATTCTTCACAAGCAATGTCAATAACATCGACTCGGTTAACCGATTCAATGATATTGTAGGAGATAGTCTTAGTATCACCAACTTTGAAGGATAAAACGATTGGTCATCAGTCTACAGGGTCATTTGTTCTCCCCGGAACATCCTATCAAGGCACGTGCCGTTCTTAAGAAAGGTCTTCCTAGAATTAGGGGAACCCGAGGATCGGCAACGTAATCAATGACCACAAAATCGACAGGAAAGAAGAACGTTCCAACTTTCACGAAAACATCCTCGGCGATGCCGGTTGCAGTAGATATCGTTCGATAGATAAGTTCAAGTATCATTTGAGTTTTGGTCAAAGCTGGGATATTTAGTTCTTTCCAAATAGAGAGAGGTGGCATTATGTTTTATTGATGCTTGCACATGATCGCCAAGGGCTAAGCCATTCATTCATCTCTGTAAAATCACACGGAATAAGAAATCTACCGGGTCCTCCAATTTTCCGGGAAACTTTTTTTAGGATAACCGCCCGAGCAAATTGTCCGTTTACCGGTGTCCTTTTTCAACTCAATTATCTTATCATTGTCATTGAGGAGTGTTCTAAACATTTGTGCAAATTTGGGCATGTGTATGATAGCGTCCCGCCAGGAACTTAGCTCGAAATGGAAGATTCCTAAAAAATCTCCATAAATTTTGAAGGCTAGAAGATTGTCTTATTCACGTACTTCTTCTTATGTTGGCCCTGAAGGGATAAGGCAGATGTTGGTTTAGTCCTTTGAGGCTAAACAACGGTTTCTCCAATTTGGTCGGTTAGTTTGGAACCACCTAAGGTTGGATGTTTTCGGTGCTTGGTTGCACCGTATCCTTTGTCCCATCGGTCATTTTCCATCTCCTTAAGGAAAGAAGAAATCAAAGGAGAAATTTGAGGTCCCATTATAAAGAAACAACCACTTCTGAGTAATGATTGCTTACACATCACCTTTCGGTTTGCAATGTGTAGCTTGGAAAAAAGCAACCCGAGCCCGAAGTAGAACTGTATCACTATTCACGAGGAAATTTGAGCGTCCGCTATATTGGTCATTATGGCTTGCATATTTTTGCTCACCCGCCTCGTTAGCTTTGACGTAGCTTTCAAAATCAGCCTTAGACACACCATGTACCTAAGGAGCTGGAGCCTGGTAAGACGGAGCTTGGTGAGCTGGTAAGCTGGTGGTTGATTAACCGGGGGTCGAAAAATTTGGCCCTGGTTGTAGTTATTCCCCCGATTTTGCTGTATAATCCGGTGTTTCCAAATTATTTTCCTTGGTTTTGAACGGAGAAAACCCCTGGGTCAAAACTTGATTTGCAGACTCCGTAGGTCGGTACACCGGTATTCCCTTGGTTGTAGTTAACTGCAACGGCTTGTGACACGTACTCTTGAATATTGTCACGATAAACGTTGCCATTGGTGGCGGGACAATTTTGGTGAGAATGAGCACCACCGCAAGTTACACAACTTTCCTCGACCGCTTTTATGGTAGCGGGATCTTGGGATTGGTTTTTATTATCAAGAAGCAATGCTTTAACCATATCTTTAAGTTCAGCAACATCGGATGAAACTGCGGGGGTAGAAGAGCTCATACTCACTTTGGCAACAATGGCCTTGCTTCGTGATTGACGAACTTTATGACTTTGCTCCCTCTGATGATTATATGCATTCTCAAGGCATTTTTATCCAGAAAGTACCACCCAAACGCGGCGGATTCAAATGAATCCATAATCATTCGAGTTCAAAGGCATTATAAAAAGAATGTCGTCGAGTTGATGCAATTCTAGAAAACCCATGATGCAGGCCATGCCCGAAGAGATCATTGTAAAATCATCCCATGCTTCATAAAACGATTCGTCAAATCTTTGTTGAAACCTCATGATCTCATTACGAAGATTTTTCGTCTTGGAGGGAGGAAAAATTTGGTTGATGAATTTCGAAACAAGATCATCCCAAGTTAAAATCGCGCCGAGGGGGTTCTTTTACAAGCCAATTAACGGGTTGCCGGCCCTCCTGAGAGAAAAATGGGAAAAAGCAAAGCTTAACCCGACGAACTCGAGACGTATATGGGAACACAACGTAGAAGAGATCTTGTTACAATACCGAATGTGAGCATGCGGGTCCTCCTTGTCATGTCCAAAAAATTATTTATTTTGAACAAGAGTAAGCAAACTATACTTGAGCTCAAAGTTGTCCGCGGTGATTGCCGGAACAACGATTGCATCCTCGTAACCCTCGGTGGGTGCTTCGAGCATTTCCGCCATAGTACGATTATCGGCCATCGTAACTACGGGAGGGTTGGGAGGTTCTTGATTATTATTAGGTTTCTCAAGGAACAACAGGTTTCAACAAAAGATCGATGGTTACTGATGTTTTGTCTACGTCTGCGGTATTTTAGAACGAGTGTCGCATGCCCTTAAATGATGACAATTTATAATAATTTTTTGGTTTTTCCAATATCAATTCACAATTTATTTAGCGGACAATAGTTTAATACTAATCTAAGACACTTCAACCATAATATAATCGACTTACTTCACGGTAGCTCTCACATGAAAAACGCACAGTGAGCGAAGGGAGAGGAAAGCGCGAAGGCTATTAAAATCCCTTTCTCCTTCGGTCGTAAGGTTTCCTCGAACAACCCACCTTATACCCACCTTACAGTATTGTTAATCAAATCGAGGTGAGCCGAACTCGTATAGCACACAAATGGCAAGTTTATGAAATCTTTTGTTCGGAAACTTATGATGTATAAAACTTCAATGGAAAGTATTGATAATTTTTGGTTTAACTTTTACCAAACTTGGTGCATTTTATTTTATTATTTCTTTTTATATGGAATTTTTTTATATAAAAATAGAAGAGATATTCACAAATATAAAACACAAATTGTCAAACTTTACAGATAAATCGTTTACCGCCTCCCCCATCGGCGCCAAAATTTGATTCGTTCAATTTATATATATATAATATAGGCAAATAATCAACCAAATACCCTTAGCTAGGGATTGGTGAAGAATTCACAAATAGAATCAATATATATCCGGAAGTTTGATTTCCTGGGTCATTATGTCCCAACGAGGTTTGCAATTGAATGAAAATCGAATGTACGAATTGATAACGATGTTGAATATGACAAATTATGATTGATTTTTCTATTACTACAAGTAAAAATGTCAAAAATCAAGAAAGTAAACCCCCCTTTAAAACGTAAGCAATTTACTTAAACCCTTAACGGTGGACGTAAAATCAGCGAGCTAAAAACCTAAAAATAATTCATTTTAATCCTAAAAGATTATTAACTATTAATGGGTCCTAGTTGACTAAAAAGGAAGTTAAAAAAAACTAGATCGAAAACGGAGTTGATTAAGACTAAAAAACGAGTCAAAACAAGAACGAGATCGAATCCTGTTATTTAAAAAATGAACTTTTGAAAAAATGACCCTACGAAAGCTCTAATATTTTTTCTAGAAACTATTTGATAAAAGAAAATTTTTAAAAAAGGATTTATATTTTTCTGACTTTTATTTTAATTTTTATAAATTTTTTAGTTTTTTAGTGAAAATAAATTATAAAAATACTAACTAGTTTAAAAAAAATCTAAAAACATTACACAAATTAGCTAATGATTGAAAGGATCCTATGAAAAACGCAATAGGTCACAAAAACAGCATACGCAATAAGCTGCGAATAAGCAAAAACAGCTTATGGCTGTTTGGGCCAAAAATGTGTATAAATAAAGTGTGAAAACACACTCTACCGGATGAGCTATTGTAGCACAGCGGTAGAGTGTGTGGGGGTTATAAGGGTTGATGAGTGTTGAGGTCTTGGGTTCGAGCCCAGGCTCCCCGAGACTTCCACTCTCCCCTTTTATTTTTTTTTTCAAAAATTCAAAAAGCAAAGTTATTAATGACTTAAAAATAAGCACTTTTAAAACTTGGAATTTTTCATGAAAGCTTATGAATAAGCTGTAAATCATCTTAAAACTTGACAACTTATACTTTTTTTTGTCTTTTTAAGACTTAAACAAAAGTAAAAAGGGAAATAAGTACTAAACTACTGTAAATAAGCAATAGAAGCTATTCTAAACCTAATAAGAAAAATGAAACATGAATAAGCTGAAATTAAGCCAAGAAAGAATGAATAAGCAATAAAAGGCTTAAAAACTAAAAAATTCTAATCTAACTAGGCAAATAAGCTAAAATAAGCTAGAATAAGCTAAATTTAACTAAAATAAGCATAAACTAACTTAGATTACTCTAATAAGCACAATTCAACAAAGATTAAGCTAAAATAGGAAAGAAATAAGCAAATAAGCTGGAAAAATGGCTATCCACACTAAAGCATACAACAAGCTAAACTGTTGGCTTTTTTAAGCATAATTAAGCAAGTGAAATTGAGAAACAAACTAAGACATATATCTACCCTATCCTAATAAGCACTTGCAAACAAATTTAAGTAATTAAAACAGATATAAAAGCTGGAATAAGCAAATAAGCCAAAAGGCTTTGGCTGCAGGCCAAACAAGCTCTTGGGTTACTTTTAGGGCTTATTTTTAAGCCCTAAGAGTGAATTCTAATGGCTAAGCTTATAGGGGCTTAAAGCTTAGCCTATAAGCTTTCTAAAAATGCTAAGCACAAATAATTTCACAAGCTAGAGGTCAGCTTAAAAGGACTGACAAAATAAGCTTTTGCACCAGGGGAGGTGTTTTTGGCAAACCCAAAGGGCTGTTTGCAGCCCTAGAAATAAGCCATCAATAAAGCTCAAAATGGAAAAACAAGTTAAAAAAGATTAAGTATAGATCCTAATGAGCTTATGCTCAAAGTTTCATAAGCTACAAACAAGTTTAACTTATTTAATTTTGGAAATCAAAAAGGCTGTTTTAAAACTATGAAAACTTTGACTCTAAATGTTGACAGAAATTAACTAAGCCTAGGATACCACAAAGAGACTTTGACCACTCTAAATTGACACCAAATTAGATACAAAATGGGACTTAAAAGCTAGGACAAACAAGCTTAACCTATAAAGCCCTTTGAATCAAGTCTGTTAACACAGATTCAAAGGGTGGCTTATGAAATCCTTAAAATCAACTTAGAAACTTTTAAAACTTATGAAAATTAGCTTATACTATTATGAAAAGGTTGCATAATCTGGCCAAGGTGACCCAAAGAGTTTTTACACCAATTTGACCCACTTTGGGTCTTAACCCAAACACCCCTTTAACAATCCAAAATCAAACTTACGGCTTATAACTTGATTTTTAAAATTTAGACTTCAAAGACCAGATGTTCAATGACTTATTTAGAGCCTGATAAACAAATTTAAACACTTATATAAGCCAGAATTAAGCTAAAACAGCTTATGCATTTTTCAAAGCCATATAAGACAGTTAATAAGAAATATTTGCACAAAAGAATTTTAAACTATACTAAAGCATAAATAAGCATTAAATTTCATATTTAAGCAACAATAAGCAAATACAAACAAGAAATAAGCAGGAATAAGCACTTGAATAGTAAATAAGCTAAAAAATAGGAAAATGAAGACTTACAATGCCCTTTCTTAAACAGGGCAAACAAGCTTATAACTAAGCAATTCTACAAGCTCTAGCTTGTCAAAGACAAGCTAGTAAAGTCCATAAGCCCATCCAAAACTGGCTTATCATCCATAAGCTGTGGTGTATTTGAGTGTGGAATTTTTTTGTGACTTTTCTTAAATTCTTAGTCTTTGAGTTAAAACAGATGACTTATATGATTTTATAAGAGCTTAAAACACATTAAGTAATGCTTTTAACAAAGGAAATACAAAGATTATCAACCGAATATTCAAGAATAGAATCCATTTCCTTGATAGGATCATGGTTAAGCAAATACTCTATTTCTCGAAGATCGGATTCGGCATCAAAAGGAAGATAATCATTTCCCGGTGGAAATGTGATAAGAGCGAGTTCATTGGCGAACTCCTCAAGAGAATAGTCGTCAATCTCATAAATCGGGAGACTAGGTGAAGAAGAAGTGGTACCGCTACTTAAAGAATTATGAAAAGGAGGGAGAGGAGATGAAGGATTACAATTTCCTGGCGGAAATGAATCACTTACGAGATAAGCTTCGAATTCTTCCCAAATTAAATCACTTTCTTCGATGGAAGTAAGTGTAGGGGAAGAAGAAGAAGACTTGGTCTCGGGTTCCGAAATCGGAGTGGGAATGCCACTCAATTGATTATCATGATATAGAGGGAGATCTTTGGTTTTATCAAGATTTAGCAAGTTCTCAATAATGTCTTCCTCCGAATCAAAGATATCATCATGAACTTCTGGTGAAGTTAAGTCGGTATGAGAAGTGAGAGAAGAAATGGGATTGCCACTTGGATGATTTGTTGCAAACAAATCTTTACGAATTTCCTCATTTGAAACATTGTAGACATCAATCATGTTGATTGATTCTTGATGAGGTTCGTTTGAATAGCTTGAAGTGTCATGTCTCATATTCAAGATTAATCTTTCATTTCCGTCCTGGAGAATCATTTCTTCTCCATGAACGTCAATCAAAGCACGAGCGGTCCGTAAGAAAGGTCTTCCCAAGATGAGGGGGACACGAGGATCGCTTTCATAATCAACAATGACAAAATCAGCGGGAAATGTGAACTTTCCAACCGGAACAAAGACATCTCTTGCAATTCCGACCGGAGTGCAAATATCCCGGTTAGCAAGTTCAAGAGTCATTTGGGTGGAAATAAGCTCGGGTAAACCTAACTTTTTCCACACCGAGAGTGGCATCAAGTTTATGCTAGCACCTAGATCGGCTAGGGCTTTGCACTTGAGCTCACTAAAACCACACGGAATGAGAAATTTCCCAGGGTCACCTAGCTTTTCGGGTAGCTTCTTAAGGATAACCGCTGAGCAATTTTCATTAAGGGGTGTGTTTGCCAATTCAATAAGTTTCTCCTTGTTGGAAAGGAGACTCTTAAGCATCTTTTGGTATTTCAGGATTAGAATCAAAGCATCGGCAAGAGAGATATTGATGTGAAGTTGTTTAAACATTTGCCAAAATTTGTAGATTTGGACTTCATCTTTTTCTTTTTGTTTTTCTTGGTTCATTCTAGACGGATAAGGGATATGAGGGTAACGAGGATCCCTTTGGTGAATCATAAAGTTTCTTTGAGAAGGAGGTTTAGCTTTTTGGACTTGAGGAGGTGGGACCTTAATGGTATACTCACCATGTTCTGGGTCCGTTAAAGTCTCCTCTACACTTTCATCCTCCTCTGGATTAATGAATGGAGGAGGCATAGGAACGAAAGGTCCATCAAGAACAAGACCACTTCGAGTGGTAATGGCTTTCAATTCACCCTTCGGGTTAGCAACGGTGTTGCCAGAGGGAGATCCTGTACCCGAGGTAGAAGCGGTGTTCATTTGAAAGAAACTTGCCATCATGTTCTTAAGCTCATTTGTTTGATTTGACATTGAAGCTTGAATTGAATTTTGCATTTCATTCCTTAACTCATTTTTCACATTGTTAATTTGAGTTTGCATGGCTTTCATATTAGCCTCATTTGTTTTCTTAAATTTTTCCAATTCACTTAACGGAACACTTTGGTTTTGTTGAGCTGGAGCTTGATAATTTGCATTTTGATTGAAATTGTTTCCTCGGTTATATCCTTGAGGTTGGCTAAAACGGTTTTGATTATTTTGCCCATTTTGTTGAACAAAACCCGGTGGTCTTGTTTGATTAACCACACCTGGAGGACGATAACCGGCATTACCCTGATTGTAGTTACCTGCGGCTGCTGCAACGTATCCTTGAATATTATCCCGATACTCTGGGAAAGTGTTGCCATCGGCGGCGAGACACTAATAATAAGGATGAGGACCACCGCACGTAACACAAATCTCCTCAACGGCTTTTACGGAAGCTGGAGGTGGGGTAGCTTGAAATTGTTTAAGAATAGCCGTCATGGCGGTAGTCACAACACTCGTTTGCTGATTTACTGCATGAGTAAGCTTGGCTATATCGGAAGAAGAAGAAGAATTACCATCACTTGATTTCACTTGAGAAACAATCGATTTGTTTCGTGAATTGCGGACTTTAGATTTGTTTTCGATAATCGTCAACACATCTTGAGTACTTTTTTCTAAAAGATTGCCACCGGCGGCGGAATTCAAGGAATCTTGGTCCGCCAGGTTCAAGGCATTGTAGAAAGTATCAAGTTGGTGCAATTCGGTGAAACCATGATGAGGAAAAGCACGAAGGAGATCTTTATAATGGTCCCATGCCTCATGAAACGACTCATCAAACTTTTGTTAAAAGTTGGAAATCTCATTTCGGAGATTTGTCGTTCTTGAGGGGGAAAGAATTCATTGATGAATTTAGAAACAAGATCTTCCCAAGTGAGAATAGAACGAGGGGGTTCTTTTTTTGAGCCAACTACGGGCTGCCCCTGCAAGAGAGAAAGGAAAAAGCATGATCTTAATCGCCGAGTTCGGCACATCGTTGTATTTGATGGTGGAAGTTATTTTGTTAAACCAACGGATGTGGTCATGAGGATTGTCTTTCTCAAGTCCGAAGAATTGGTCCGAAGTCATCATATTAATGAGACTATTCGAAATGCTTAGCAAGAATTTATGGAACCACGATTGCCTCCGCATAACCCTCGGTAGGTGCACAGAGCAATTCCGCCATAATACGTTGATCGGCCATCGTAACTACGGGTGATTCTTCAAGAGCGAACGGTTCGACTCTTTGATTAGAACGTCTACGGTTACGACGTCTCGGGTTTGAAGAAGTTGGATTAGAAGAAGATTCACCAATGAATTTAGAAGAAGAGCGGGTTTGTATATACTAAAAACAAGAAAACAAAAAATATTATTGGTAACCGGAAGTTAAAAGTCTACGGTAGCTCTTTAAATTACGCACAAGAGAGCGGAAGGATTTAGCGAGCCGAAACTACTTAAAAGCGTTCTTTCCTTTTAGGGCGATGTTCCTTGGATCAAGCCCTCCTTGTACCCTACTTATAGTTTATAATTCAAAGGTGAGCCGATTATAACGATTAACAACACGATTGTTTTGTTGGTTTTTTTTTTAAATTTTTTTGTACTTTCAATACTTTAGCGTACGTCGCTAGTGACACAAAGGCAAGTTTTGAATCTTTTGTTCGGGAACTTATTATGATAATGCTCAAGATGCAAGCATTATATTGATGATGATTTTTATTTCTTGATTAAGGACAATTTTTTATGTTTTTGATTTTTCTTGATTTTTTTATCTTATACTAATACTAATAAAAGAAAATGAAAAATATTTTTGGGTTTTTTATATTTTTAATAAAGAAAATATTCACAAACGGGAATAATAACTTCACAAGGGAAGGGTCTTCAAAAACTAATCTTCAAACGAAACGATAATCGATTACACCTCCCCGGCAGCGGCGCCAAAAATTGATTCGATCCGAACACGTATATATAAATAGATAATAAATATATATAAATATAAGGATTTTATCAATAGTAAGTATTCCAAGAGGCTTTTAAAAGATTCGCTTTTATCCAAAGCACAATCCCTCAAAACCTACCCGAAGTCGTAATCCCGTCGAGGTGCAAATTGAAAATCGAAGACGTTTGTGATCGCGTGAATTGAATGGATTAAGGATTTTTGGATTTGGTTTTTCTAATTCTACGATTAAAATGCAAAAACGATTAAAGAAAAACTAAAAACGAAAGCTAAAAGTGATTAAAAGCTAAAAACGAGAACCGGGACTTAAACCCGTTCTTTAAAAACTAAATTTTTACAAAAATAACCCTACGAGTGCAAAATTAATTTTCCTAAGTGAAATATGATAAAAGAAAATTTTCTAAAAAAAATTATATTTTTTTGACTTTTTAATAATTTTTTATGAATTAAAAACAGATTTTAAAAGAAAAATTGATTAAAAATAGTAAACTTAAATGAAAAATTCTGAAAAAGTAAGGAAAAGTAGCTTGAAGGATGCTGGTTCTATGAAAAATAAAAGCTGGAAAAGTGGCTTATCAAATAAGCCAAAAATAAGCTAAAATGAGCTTATAGCACAAACTAAAAAAAAACAAGTATATAAACTAAATGTTGCACAACAATACCAGATGGCCCTACTGGTGCCGCTGGTATTGTGTGTTTGAGTGTGGGACGAGTATGTGCTATAAGGGAGGTCTGGGGTTCGAGTCCTTGGCCTCCCTTTTTTCAAAAACAATTTTTTTTAAACTTATAAAACTAAAAAAAATAAGCAAATTTAAAAAAGCAACTTTTTATGAAAACGAAAAATAAGCTGAGAAAATAAGCAAAGAAATGGGCAGTTCTTTTTTTTATATACTAACACTAGGATAAGCTAGTTGTTTGGTCTAATAAGAACAAATAAGCAAGTGCAAATTAGAAATAAGCAAAAACAGATAGACCACTAATCCTAATAAGCAAATCTGAGTATAAATAAGTAACTAAATTAAGCAGAACAGCTAGAAAAAACCAATAAGCTAAAAGGGAAAAAGCTGAAGGTCACAAGGCCTAGGGACAGCTTTTTAGGCTTATTTTTAAGTTTTTTTAAGGGATCCTTAGGGCTTAAAGAAGTATATGAGCTTAAAGCTTGGCTTAAGGGCTATCTGAAAAAGCAAGAAGAAAACAGTTTGAATCTTAAATAAACCAAGAAAAAGCTAACAGAAAATGGCTGCTAACAAAGATTGGCTATATTTGGTTTTTTCTAAAAAACAAATGTGCACAGGCAGCCTTAAAAATAAGCTATGAAATAAACTCTAAACTGAAAACTAAGCTAAAACAGATTGAGTATGACTCCTAATGAGCTTATGCTCAAATTTTCATAAGCTAAAAACAATTTTAACTTTCTGAAAATTAAAAATGAAAAAGAAGGCTTTTGACTAAAGAGAGGATTTGACAGATTTTGAAATAAACAAAGGGTAAACTTAAAGGACTTTTATCCTACTGAATTTAAACACTAAAAAGGACTCAAAACTAAGACTCAAAAGCTGTTTTTAAGAAGTCTTATCCTAATAAGCACTATAAATTTAACTATCTGATATTTTAAAATGAAAAATGGCTTTTGAAACTTAAAACTGGCTTAGCAAGATTGTTTTGACAAACAATATCAAAACACAAGTAAACGATAAGGACTTTTACTACTGCATTATACACATGAAATCAACACAAAAATGACTCAAAAATAGGTTTTTAAAGCTCTTACCAAATAAGCAATGTTAAAACTGAATTTGACCACAGTTTTGAAAAACCTATTAGAAAAAACCTTAAATCACTTAAAACCCTTAAAAGGTAGAAAAAACTGATTAAGACTAAATTTAAAAAAAGTGTGCCATTTGGGCCAAGTGACCAAAGAGTTTTTTGCAACAATCTTGACCCGTTTTACCTTGACCCAACCACCCCTTTTAACTTTAAAAATGATGTTTTAAAACTGATAAAAGGGCAAGTTTAAGCAAAACGGTTAGTAGACAAATAAGCAAAGTTAAGTTAAAATAAGCAAATTTAAAACTAAGATAAGCACTAATATTAACAAATAAGCAATAAGCAATAAGAGCATATAAATAACAGTTTTGACATAAAACTTAGAACAAGTACAAAATAAGCAAATAACAAGCACAATCAAGCATAAAGAAACACAAATAAGCATAAAACAGTACAATAAGCAACAATAAGCAGTATTAAGCACTTGAATAGTAAAAATGCAAAAATCTAAAATGGAAAACTTACAAAGGGTCCAAGCTTAATGGCAATGAAATAAGCTCTCAAACTAGCTTATACACACCTATATGCTTACCATAAGCTCTAAACCAATGGCCATCCCTTATACACCTTGCTCCTTGCTTTCTTTTTGTGAATTTTTCTTTTTGGATTTTTGAACCTTTTTTTGACAGAAAAGTAAATAAGCTTTTATATTAGTTTTTAATGACTCAAAAACTTTTATAAAACCTTAAGACAATATTTAAAAGACAATGTAGCTTGAATGACAATAATGTAAATGAAAACAGGAAATTGCATAAAAATTAAAGAACAAGTAATTTAAAGACAGGAATTTAAATGACAATTAAATTAAAAAGACAGTATTAAAAATGGTACAAATATTTGATTACAAGCTTTTGCCTTCTAATACAAAAATTCGACAAAGGGCAAATGAACTACAAATGTCCTATTTATACTAAAAGCTTGGTCTTCTTGCTGTGTTCTTTCAGTGAGAGAGAGCTTCAACTGGTGTGCTTGTTATGTGAGAGGGAAGTCAAAGTCCATCTTAGCCATTCATCTTTGCTTGGAGCCCAATCTCAAATCGTGTCCCTTGATTCTTTGTCATTTTTCATCAACCAATGGGTATGAGGGGGATTGCCAGCATGTACATGAGCCCATGTGGGGTGGGGTGAGGGTTTGAGAGTGATGGTTTTGGTTGGTGCTACA
>BQNB010066101.1:0-33542 GCA_026074375.1 Tanacetum coccineum
AAAGCCCACAAGATTAGTCCACTCTTGTAACTATATAATGCCCTCTCCAAGTGTGGAGAGGGTGTTGCTTCTCATTTTTCTTTTCATGAACAAGTAACCATTTTTCTTTTTTACTTTCTCTCTCTAAAATCTTTTTTTCTTATTTTTTGTGTTTGGTGATGAAATGATATCCTAACAAATTGCATCTAATTTAATAGATGGATAATTACATAGAGGAAAAATTATATCTAATTTAATAGATGGATAATTACATAAAGGAAAATTATGGGTTGTTATATATACATATGTAGATCTACAAGATTGAAGATCTCATCATCATCATCATCATCCATTTGAAGGCTTCCCATCAATGGAAGTTCATTTAGTTTCGTAATTCATATTCATTAGACTCATTGTCTTGGATCTCCATTGTAATCACATTTGTATCATTATAGATGAGATGGTTTATGTGTTTGTCCCATAAAACACAAGGCTTGTTATGTTGGGCCATAAAACATAACGGGTTTAGATTGGTTCTACTCGGTGTGTTAGAACTCATTATTTAGCTTTGTACCAGATAAAGTGTAAGCTACGATGGGTTGGTTCTACCAGTGTTAGGACTCGGTATTTAGCTTAGTACCAGAAAAAGTGTAAGCAACGTTGTGTAAGGTTTTCTCCGCCAAGAAGGGAGATTGTTGATCTAGTGAAGTAATTCTCGAGTTGGGTACTCGGGGAGTGGAGTAGGGCGGAGAGGAGCTTTGTGACCGAACCACTATAAATCATCGTGTTAGGTTTGTTCTCTATTTTATTTATTGCCCTTTATTTATTTTATGCTTATGATTGTGTTGTGACTTGATGTTTATGATTGCATTGTAACTACGTGCTTATTCTATGTTTTTTTATTGTTCATATAGTCATAGACTATATTTGGTATGCTTCATATTAAGTCACGGTTGTTCGGGTATTTGATGCAAAAGATTTAAGATTTTAATCGAAAATGTATTCACCCCCCTCTACGTTTACAACACAGAGTTAGAAGAGTTAGACAAATATGCCATACGAGATTCCTTCCCTGACGAACACCTCATGGTTATCAACATAAAGGAAGCAGAAACCGACCCATAGTATGCGGATTAGGCCAACTTCCTTATCTCAAAAATCATTCCACAACACTTGACATATCATTTAAGAAAGAAATTCTTGTCTGATGTTAAGAAATACATATAGGACGACCCATATCTATTCAAATCATGCCCTGATGGAATTGTAAGGCGATGCGTTTTTGGTAAGGAATTACACGAGATCCTCAAACATTGCCATACAGGACCAACTAGAGGACATTATGGGGCCGATATTACTGCAAGGAATGTCTTAGAATCTGGATTCTATTGGCCAACCATTTTTAAGGATTCCACCATGTATGTTCGAGAATGTGATGCTTGTCAAAAGGCGGGGAATATTTCCGCCAAAAACCAAATGCCACTGACCAATATTCTCATTAGTGAGGTTTTCAACATTTAGGGAACGACTTCGTGGGGCCCTTCCCTTCATCACGAAATAACAAATACATCCTCGTAGCCGTCAACTACATTTCAAAATGGGTTGAGGCAGAAGCCCTGCCTACCAACGACGCTCGAGTTGTAGTCAAATTTCTTCGGAAATTGTTTTCTAGATTTGGGGTCCCAAAAGCCCTAATAAGTGATCGTGGGACACTTTTTGTAATTCCATTTTCGAGAAAACATTAAAAAAAATATGGAGTTACGTATAGACTTGCAACTCCATATCATCCTCAAACAAGTGGTCAAGCTGAAAACACTAATTGAGCCATCAAATGTATATTAGAAAGGACCGTAAACGGGAATATGAAGGAATGGGCAGATAAACTTGATGATGCACTTTGGGCATTTAGGACAGCTTATAAGGCACCAATTGGGAGCACTACATTCAGGATTGTTTACGAAAAAACATGCTACCCGTTGCTTGAAATGGAACATAAGGCATATTGGGCCCTCAAGAAAATAAACCTAGATTTAGAGGCAGCAGGAAAACATAGGTTCCTTCAATTAAATCAATTAGATGAATTGAGAATAGAAGCTTACGAACATTCACGAGCATATAAAGAGCGAACTAAATGGTGGCATGATGCAAAAATTATGGATAAGGAATTTCGGGAAGGAGAGGAGGTGTTAGTTTTAATTCAAGATATAAAGGTTAATGGACATAGGTTGAAGAAGTATTATGGGACAAATATGAATGACACAAATGAAACATTATATTTTGCAAAAACGTGAAGTGGGGATGAATCTAACTTAAAGACTCGTTAATAAACAAAAGTGCTTGTCGGGGAGACAACCCTTCTTTTTATCAATAAATTTCATTTTCCACACATTAGTTGGTTTTCATTTTCTACTTTGTTTTGCAGGTTCCAGCAGTTAAGAGGCAACTTTCAAGACCGACTCGACCCGTAATTATGTGGAAGCTTTGCTGATTTAGCAGCAGTTACAGCGTAACATACATGGTTACGTCGTAACCTATTTAATTAGGACGTAACCCTTCTTATGGTTATGCCGTAAACCTATAAACTAAATCTTTTAATACCACATGATTACGGCGTAACCACCAGAGTTACGCCGTAACCTCTTTATGCAAAACCTTAAAATAAAGTTTTAACGCATTGCTAAACCTTGTATATCTAAATGAACTTTATGGGTATGTTCTCTGGATATACTCACGAGACTTCACTCGTCCACTTGGGCCACCAAGTGGTTTAAAAGGCTTGTTGCATATGCTAAATGCAACTGTGATTCCTACAAAAGTGAGTTAGGTTTGTATTTCTTGTATATTTCTTTTTGAGCGATTTTATGTTGTTAGTTTTAGTGATCACAGGGGAAAATGAGCTTTCTTAAGATGGAGATTTTCTGGATTTCTCTGACAGCTTTTCACATTTCGTATGATCAAAAGCAATGCTCGAGGGAGTTTCTTGTTCTAATTATACTCTTCATGTTTATTTCATTTTCTTAATGTACAATAGGGACATTGTACAAAACAAGTGAGGGAATGGGAGTAGAATTATCACATGACCTATTCTTGCCTTCGATTTTCTAGTTTTCTTTGAAAAATAGTGCAAATT
The DNA here is from genome assembly GCA_026074375.1 of Tanacetum coccineum. Classification (NCBI taxonomy): domain Eukaryota; kingdom Viridiplantae; phylum Streptophyta; class Magnoliopsida; order Asterales; family Asteraceae; genus Tanacetum; species Tanacetum coccineum. The sequence goes on from BQNB010066101.1 coordinate 3,110, forward strand.
TTAAAAAAATTAACATATTTTTCCTACTAAACTAGAATTAATCTTTGTTGAATGCACATTACCCTTTATTATTACTTGGTGAGGTTTAAGCCTAATATTCTATTTTCATCTCATTATACAAAAATCCACCAAAATATTGAGTGTGCCGGTAGTATTGTAGACTTTAGAACTTGGCTTGTACATCATTTCAAGACCTAATTGATTAGCAGGAATAGATGGTTCGAGAAGGCAACATTTAGGAATTCACCCAAATAGCCATTATGTGTGTGTTTATCGACTTGTTACACTGACTTGTCGACCTCCCGTGTTAAAACCCTTTTGTTGCACTCATCGTTAGTGCAAGATACCCCTAGATCACCCATGATGAGCTAATCTATGTTTTCACCCAATATTATATGTTCCGTTACACCATTTCGCCTTAGCCAACCCTATAGCCTACATTTATCCTTGTGTTGAAGTTTCTGGCTACCTAAGTCCATGGTTCAGGAAAATGATTCGAAGATTGGCACTTTTGTTGAAGACATATTATTATTGTGGAAACTAGAAGCCAGTACAATCACTTTCGATACTGTTTATCTCAAGTGAGGGGATATATGATGTGTGTTTTCCAAGCTTTAAATTTATAATACTAGAAATACCAATTTTTACTAAAAACACAACACTCGGGAAGTATACACGTTCGGGTATAGTATAGCTTTAGGTAAGTCCAGGTCGTTCCACGAAAATTGAAGTTTTCACATTTTGTAATTAAGGTGTTGAGGCTAAGATGATTGTCATGTATCAAATTAACCAAGACGAGCATATATTGTATATTATAACGAAAGCGATTAAAAAGATAATTCAAACAAGGAATTATGTAATGTTTTGTTTAGGCAATTATCACTTGATAATGATGTGTTTGGATAGTGTAGACAAGTTTTAGAAATATGGTTATCATAAGTTATAAATCCTTTCAGCCTTTAAATTTAACTAGTGATTATATCGATTAATAACAACAAATTCTTTCGGCCTTTATAAGTTATCATAATCAATATCTTAGATGGAATGATTAAACACATATATAAAAGAAAGATTTATAGTGGTTTGGCTACGAAGCTCCTCTTCGCCCTACTCCACCCCCCGAGTATCCTACTCGAGATTTCACTATGTCAACAAGCTCCCTTTAGGCGGAGAAAACCGTTTACACGTCGCTTATGTTATTTTCTGACACTAAGCTAAATGTCGTGTCCCAATCTTAGCTAGAACCAATCTACCACTTCACAAGCACTACACAATCAGAAGATCTACACTATTGGATTTACACAAAATTTGAATCACACAATTACATAAGATAATTACAATAGAGATTTGACACTTAGAAGAAGAGAGGAGAGATCACTAAATAACAATTCGTTTCTTAGTGAATATTAATGTTCTTCTCTTGCACTTGATAGAGAGGAGATGAGAGATGAGAAGAAGAGATTGGATCACTTAAAACAAGATTAAACAATGTTAGTGATTAAGAGATTTAGTGAGAGAAAGAAGGTTTTTAGAGAGAGAAAGAAGACTGGAAAAATTCGTGCAAAGAGGTATGTTTTTCTGCCAGAAATAGTGCAGTATTTATAGACAGGATTTCCAACGGCTAGCTGGTGGCGGTCCTGGCGGTCCCAGATATATCTGGGGGCCGTCAGGCCTATAAGGGGGCTGCCACTAGAGTACGCTCTTGTTTTTGTGTTTTTGTGGGGAAGGTTGTATCTGGTATAGAAGCTTCCATTTTGGAGGGAAAACCAGATTCAAATTTTATTATTTAAATAAAATATTATCTTTTATTAAAAAGTATTTTTGTATATTTATTTTGTAGAAATACTTTTGTGAAAATGTAATGGTTAAGAAAAAAATATTTTCTTGATCACTAATCATGCTTAATGATTTGTTTGTACATACCTTAAGTGATTAGTCTTAGAAATGGAATTTTACGATTAATAATTTGTAAACGTTTATTTTTATCGTAAACGTTTTTACATTTTGTTATTATCAAAACGTTGAGAGGTCAAAAAATATAAATAACGTTTTTAGACATTATTTGTATTATCAATTATGATCATGGAAGACCCCTCGGTATTATCACTTTCAATACTATTTATCTCAAGTGGGGGGATATACGATATGTAATATACACTAGTATTATAAAAATGAAAATGAAAAGGTGGTGCTACTATAAGCCACCTAGTGATCTAACTCTTGATGTTGGATACATGTTATAAAACTAACTAAGTAAAAAGATGATGCGACTATAAGCCACCTAGTGATTATGAGGATGGTGCAACTATAAGCCGTCTGATGTTTAAAGGTGGTGTAACTATAAGCCACCTAGTAAAGAATGGGTTAACACGCTCCGCAAGATCTCATTACTAGCTAACCCATTACGATGATATGATCAGATTTTCACACTTGAAGACTTGGACTATGGATAGACAGTAGCCGGTTATGGATACCTTAGATTATATATGACTATTTGCTTTTTATTTTTATCTTAACACCAATTAAATGTGTATCCCATGACTATCCTAACCCTTATATCACCCAATAAACATGTGTTATGTCACCCATGTTGCCTTTAAGAATTGTTTAGACTCTAACTCTAAATGGTGCAGATTTGTGTACTCTCCAAGCTTATGATAGAATACATGCTATGACTGTGCAGATTAGTGATCACCCCGAAAATGAACACTTAGACTAGTTGAGAGTTGAGTGATTTTTGATCCCCTTTTCGTGAGGTGTTCGACTTTGTTGTTTCTAGCATAAGTCTTTTATAAATTCATTTCTTTGAGTTAAATCAGAGAAATCTTTTTATAAACTATTCTAACAGGTCTAATTAAGGGCAAGCATAAGTCAAGTAGGGGGATATTTGATAACATCAAATATTTGATACTTTTTAGTGTCAATTTTCCCCTAAAAATACTTGCAATTATCTTATAAATACTTGAATTTCATACTTTAACGGTTATTTTGTTGTTTTCAGGTCAAATGCAAGTATGTGACAAGAAACACGAGAAAAGGACGTAAAAATGAAGAAAACACATATTCTTACGAGGCTTTACGGCGTAACCCCTACGATAGTGTTACCCCGTAACCTACTCAAGGCAAGACATGTCACTCAGCAATATTATGGCGTAACCACACATAAAGTTTGCGCCGTAACATTATTATTATGGAAGGATAAGCAATCTAAGTCAGCATTACGGTGTAACATGGACACTTGGTTACGCCGTAACCTCCTTTAAGCCTGCAAGATGGAAAGTGCACTTCAACAATTTATGGCGTAACCCTCTAAAAGGTTACGCCGTAACATATTCGAAATCTATAAATAGAGGCCTCATTCAGCCACTTTATCATCAACCATTCCACCACAGATCTAAGGGGTGATCAAGGTCTCCATAGCTCAAAGAATTTCACAAGAAGTCCAAGGGAGATCACAATTAAACTTACTTTTGTATTTAATCATTCATAAACAACTTCTGTAAGAATTGTGAGTTTTCCATCCATGAATGTCTTTATTAATTCTTGCTTTGTTGTTGCTATGAGCGGCTAAGCACTTCAAGTGCTGGCCTAGTCATGAATTTACTATCGTTATATTGTTTGTTTCTTGTTAAATCATGGTTTCGTTGGATATCCTTTTGACTATCATGTAACCCTGGGTTTTAGTCGTATTGCGGGTGGTTTAGATCCTGTTAATCTTGTTATTAGATTACCACTTGAACGTGTGATTAGCAGGGTACTAGGGAAGGATGATCATTCTAACCCTAGTGTAAGAACTAACCATGTTACCACCTTTATCACTTAATATACTTAAAAAGCACAGGAACTCTTTTAGAGAGGGTTAATAATCTGTATAGGTTATTATACTAGTTCTTGGGATAGTTGGGATTAATCACTATGACCTGGTTGCCCTACCTTCATGACTTTTAGGGGATTCGGGATCGCAAGAATTATAGGGCAGACTAAAGATACCTATTCAGGTCTGTCGACTTTAGAAACCACTAATGAAACCATGGTGTAACATTGCACAGGAACACATAGTTATAATGGTAGTAATGAAATGGCTAGGCTAGCACACTTCTCTCCCTGATAACTTCTATCTCTTTTACTTTTTGCATTTTTACTTTCCTGTTATTTTCAAAATCAATCTCAAACCATTTTCAAAACGTGACAATTCAAATTAAAACTAATTGACACTTAGCTCTTAGGACGACCTCAGATTTACCATCTCTACACTACTCTTCTCTGCCTGTTAGTGTGTTTGTCAAGTGAATCGAGTTTTATAAATTTAAAACTTGAATAAAATATATTTTAAAATAAAATACGCATCAGTCTATAGCTATTGTAATTTACGTGTAAGATACTAGCTTTACAAAATAGTAAGGCTAACACTCTTTATTACACGAAATAAGATTATAAGAGACAAGACGTAGCACTTCACTTCCTGGATGTCCAAGACGTTGATGTCATGTATGCTGACTAACAAGGAAAGCATGAGGAATCGGGGATGGAGCTGTGATCGGGTAAAGATCCCCTGAACTGTCACATCGGAGTAGCACCCGACGAGTCATGAAATTCTTAATGGAAAAACCAAACGCATCAAATTCAATAGTGCAAGTATTATCACGGACAAACTGACGAACATATATTAAGTTTTTGACAATATGAGGAGTAATAAGAAGGTTATTTAGGTGAAGAGATCTAAAGGGAGTTGGAAAAATACTATGACCCGTATTGGTGACAGGAATAGAATGCTCGTCACCAACCACGATAGACGGATAAATACACGTATTAAAAACTTTATTAAGATTAGTAACCGAAGCATTTAGATGAGAACTCGCACCTGTGTCCATATTCTAGGCACCCGTGGTAGGATCATGAAGGGTCTCGATAGTAAAAACATGAGGTAGAGTAGGTTCCTATACCGGGGTAACCGTGGGTCCCATTGACTCGAGAGTGATGGACCTGCATTAAGCATGTGAGGCCGGTTTCACTACTTGTTAGGCTGAAGTAATCTGTTAGGACAGGGTCACAAGTGGATAACCCATATTTTGTGAGGTCGGTAGAACATATTGGACCAGACCCTGCTGTTGGGCCGGAGTAATCTATTGGGCCGGGTTCACAAGTGGGTAGCTGATAGGTTGAGATGGGTTAACCAAGTAGACTGGACCAGAGTGTTGGGCTGGATCCAGGCTGATGTAATGAACTGGACCAGGCATATAGCCAAAACCAGGTGGGGGTCGAACTGTGGTACCATTATGGGGCTGGGCTGAAGGGGTGTAATAAGTTGGGCCTAAGCCAATGTATTTATGATTAGCAGTTGGGCCTACATGTGGTGCAACAACAGTAGTTGGTTGAGTGGGACTATTATTATGTCCCATACTATAATTGTTTACTACCTTATTTGTTAACCCCAATTTATCTAACAATTTAACCAACATAGCTTCTGTATTGTTACCCAACTTTGAAGAGTCATTATTTGCAGTAGATTTAGCATTCAAAACATGAACATATTAGCACTCACTACCAAAACGACATGAACCTCGAGCAAAATTATACGAAGTGGCATCGGATCTGGTCATGGGGGCGTGTTTTTATGGTTTGTAATGTGAAAGTGTGTCATGAGTTTAATGTATGTGATGTCACGTGTTTATTTTGAGGGTTTGTTTAGGAGTCTGTGATGTAGGGTTATTAGGGTATGGACGAAGGTAGAAAACAAACATGATGAGGAGACGTATACAAAACTAGATTCGTAACCTAGCATGAATAACAACCTCGTGATCTAAAGAACGAAGAACACCGAACGATTTGTGTGGATTAATGACCGAGCACAATCATCAACACAATCTTGAAAAATAAAGGATGACTATTTTTAGGGTTTATTGAGGATCGGTATGACCTGATACCATGTAAGTCAGGAAAGTGTGTATGTGTTTATTCATCAATGATACGAAACATACTATACAGATACAAGGAAGATTCTAGAGATGGGCTTGAGTCCAATGTACACACTAACACACAAAATAATATGGCTAACATTCAAGAAATTCTACACAGTCATTTTTTAACATAATTCCGCCAATGAGTACGTGTTGAGATTACAAATATCGTGTGCTGATCGAACTTGATAAAATGATTCATAGTTTTTGTTTTGTTAGGTATGTTGACATTCCTAGATCCATTATTAACAAAGATTTGTAACTTGAACATTTGTTACAAAATCATTCCTAATGCTAATATAGTTAGGATCTGATTAATAGAAATCTTGTAGTGAACTCAAATATTGTATTTACTTACATTATTATTCAATGTGGGGGTGTTATTAATTTGTTATGGCCATTGGTGTAGTGAAACATCAATGGTCTATATTTTTTTCTATTAAAGCCAAATAATTCGTAAATAAAGGAAGACACAAAGTACTTCAAGAATGAATCAATTATACAAGAAAAAAAAATCAAGTATCATGTGAGTGTTTGCCAATCACATCATGATTTTAATATATAATCCGAAGCAACGAACCCATGATAAACAACCCAAGTTTTATTTGTTTGTTTTTTTTCATTTATTCAAGATGCATGTGATATTTTTTAAGCATCCACTATAAGAGGTTTATAAAAAGATTTAAGAAAACTATAAAGCTTTATATCTTGTTGTAACCATAGTGAGGAATCATTTTAAATTTATGTGACATAAAAAGGTCCTACTTCTTGAACTTATTCATGAATTAACTACAATTAATATATGTGTAGTGTAGAATACTTATAAAGTTGTAATGTATTTTTATCATAGTGAGAATGTTTTTACAAAATCAAAAGGTCTATGAATTGATGACAATGAACACTTATAAAACTTTATAAACTCTAACCATAGAGGATGCCCTTAGTCTTGTGATATTTGGTTTAATAAGGACAATAAGCTTATTGATAAGTTGTTTTCCCCACAAAAATAAGCTGAGCAGACCAAACACCCTAAAAAAGTCATGAAAACCTTTACAGTTCCAATAAAAAGATGGACACTAGGAAAAAATGGACTTTTATCACAAACACACAACAAAAAATTCCCATCCGTGGCTTTTCCCAAAATAAGCAATGAATTTAAGCTGAAAACAGACAAGAACACGAGACAACACTGTAGAAACCAGAATGGGGGTTGAATAGTTTACTGGTTAATTATCTGTTTTAAAACTTTGCTTATAAAATGGTTTGATTCGAGTTGTATGTCAATCAATCAACAATATGAATCACAACTAAACTATCTAATGTAATGAACTAAATAAACAATAACAATATAAAGAGATACAGAAAGAAACGATCAAACCAAGACGCCAAGATTTATAGTGGTTCTGCTACGAAGCACCTCTTCGCCCTACTCCACTCCTCGAGTACTCCACTCAAGATTTCACTATGTCAACAAGCTCCCTTTAGGCGGAGAAAACCGTTTTATTTACTTCGCTACTTCTATTCCGACACTAAGCTAGATTCCGATTCCTAACTTAGCTAAACCAATCTAAGACTTCATTAATCTTAATACACTCCCAAGATATATACCTTGGATTGACACACTATCAAATAACATAAATATACAATTTACACAATTGGATCTACACACAATCTAATTTACACAACACCACAAAGAAAATATAATGAAGATTTATGATCTTGAGGAGGAGGAAAGAGATCACTTGATAACAATTTGTTTCTAGATGAATATGATTGTTCTTCTCTTGCACTTGATTCGAAGAAGGGAGGAAGAGGGAATTAATCACTTGAAACAATATCAAGATAATTTAGTGAATCAAGAATAGTTTGGTTAAACGAAAGAAAAGAAAGAAAGAGGAGAAAGTAAATCCGAGAAAATACTGGCAAGTAAGGTTATGTTTTTCAGATGGGGTGGCCTAGTATTTATAGAAGACAAAAATAGCCGTTACTCTGCTGGCGGTCCCGGCGGTCCCTAATATGTTAGGGGGCCGCCAGGCCTATAAGGGGGCCGCCCGTAGAGTACGCTCCTCTTTTTGTCTTTTAGTGGGGAAGGTGTTATCTGTTTTGGAACCTTCCATTTTGGGGGGAAAAATCTGATTTCAAATTTATTGTTTTAATAAAACATTTCTTTTATGAATAAATATTTTGTGTATATATTTTTGTAAATACACTTTTGTAGAAATGTAAGGTTTAAAAAAATAATTTTTTGATCACTAATCATGTTTAATGATTTGTTTATCCATACCTTAAGTGATTAATCTTAGAAATAGAATTTTACGATTAGTAATTTATAAACGTTTAATTTTATCGTAAACGTTTTTACATTTTGTTATTATCAAAACATCGAGAGGTCGAAAAATATAAATAACGTTTTTAGACATTATTTGTATTAACAATCTCCCCCTTTTTGATGATGACAAAATATAAACTCATTTAGTATAAAAATAGAAGTTTATAAATTACTAATGAGTTTAATTCCATTTCTCCCCCTTTTTGTCGAATCCAAAAAGGTTGATCGTCGAATTGTAGTAGAGAGAAAGAAATTGATGATTGAAGACTCCCCCTTGATGTAAGCTCCCCCTTGTTCAGGGCACCAAGGGATCGATCTTACGATAATTTGTTTGCTACAAAACAAAGTTAGAAGTACAAGTGCAAACCAACATAGCACGACAAATATCTCAAGAGTATAATCCACACTTTAGAAACTCATAAATAAAGTGCATTCAAATTCCTAGAAAGATCATATATAGCCATATAGGACAATATATAATGATACAATATAAGATAATCATAACCTAACATAACATAATTAGAGCATCTAATAAAAGTAAGCTAGTAGATGATTCATGACTTTATAAGATGTGATACCCAAAAGGTAGTGAATATTTATTTGAGCAAATTAATCATGTAGGAGTGATTAATTGAAGAGTGAAAATGATAAAGATGGTGAATCATTGTGGTGATGGACTCATGATTGGGGTATGAGACGGGTGATAAGGAATTGAATGAAATTAATTTCATTTCTTAATGAGTGGAAGTGGTTTGACAAAAGCTAGCATGACACCCTACTTGAGCATTAGTAGGAGGTTGAACCAACAAGTGTAGTGAAGAGGGTGGTGTAGAAGTTTGAGAATCGATGAGTGTGGAGATGGTTTGGAGTTGATTAATAATTCGATCTCTTTGTGGGTAGTCCATAGGTGGTGAGATTGTTAGTTTGATTTTCTTGAACCCATGGGAAGAAAAGGCTTGTGTATCCATGGAAGTTTGAGGTGAAAGAGAATGTGAGTGGTGAAGAGATAGAGAAGAGTTTATGATTTAAGGTGGAAGAGATGGATTGAAAAAGTAAGGCATGGGGTTTGAAGTTTTAGATTCCAAAAAGTGTTTGTCAAAATGCAAAAATTATAGCTAGGCCTAGATGGGATAGTAGTCAACTGCATAGAAATTCAGGGGATCACAATAGAAGAATCCGTGACCTCTGATGGCGGTCCCTTAAATACCCGACGGTCCCATATATATTAGGGGGCCGCCCAGTATTTTAGGGGGCCATTTTCTGGAGACACAAAACTTTTTCCAGAATTTCTTAATATGTTGTATTTAAAAATTTCTAAATTTCCCTTTTTCAGTCAATCCTATTTCATTATGAATTATCTAATACTTATTATCTAACTTCACAATATCAACTATCTTGAGTTCTATGAGGGAAGCATATATAGGCAAATTTTATCAAAAGATAAGCATGCATAATATCATATATATATAGCAAAGAGTCTATCGAGGTGCATGCAAACATTGGTTTCGGATGATAAAATCGAAAGATCATCCATGGCAAGCTAAGTTGCCCATACTAAGTACTAAGTTACTAATAAATAGCATAAGTTTAAATACCTAAGCATAATAGATTAGTAAATAATATATATAATAATGTCATAAATCAATTTCTCTCATTGCTCACTTCTTCTTCAAATTCTTACAAAAGTTCCAGAATCCTTTTCCGATTGATCATAGTCCACCACGTTGCTCATCTCGTAATTGTACTTGACGGTTAATGATTTCGGTTTGACAGGTGTAAAATGGTTCTAAATGAGAGTCAATGTTAGGTGGGTTTTGAAAAACTTGAGGAACTTGATTGGTTAAGTAATTGACATAACGAATGGGGGATGGAGTGCTTGCACGCAAGGTCCCTTCGTCATTTCCATCGTCATCATCATCGTTGAGATGAGATAAGGATGGTTGATCGAAGGTGGAGGAGGAAGTGGAAGGACGACCTCTTCTCGTGCCACAATCCCTTTGAACTTTTTGCTCTAGTTGAGCGGCAAGAGGATTCATGACACGGTCATACAAGACATAGGACTCGTTGTACAACTCGGGATATTCATTCATGATGAATTTAAACAAACGGGTTAATAGTATACCATAGGGTAGAATTAACCTAGCTTGCTTAGTGACCCACTCCATTCGTTTCGCCATGTAATAGGCAAGATTGAATTTTTCGGAGTGTACAACACAATAAAGCATGAAACAAAGACATGCGGGAACATGATCCCGATTTCCCCCCAGACAGAAGATGTTTTCCCGGATGATTTCCTCTAAAGGCTTCAAAATTGACATGATTTCACGAGTGAGAATTTGATATCCAAGAACATCAATCTCTTCCTCATGACAGATGTAACGGACTTGACCTTCTCGATCAATTCGAATATATGAAATGATGTCCTCAATGGAAGGAGGGTTGGTTTGATATGGACCATCCGAAGGGATACCATATGCCAACTCATCAAGTCTCCATCTATCGGTAAAGACACATGCGCCTTCACAAGGAATGTCAAGAATTTGAGCAAAATTTTCAAAAGAGTATGAGAAGAGTTGATTTTGAATCACAAATTCGACAAACATTTAACCTTCTTTAGAATAATTGATTTGATATTGACTATAGAACTCGATTATGAAGCGAGGACATATTTGTTCATTGATTTCAAGGAGACATTCGAACTCAACAAAATAAAACAAAGACCGAACATAGTTTAGGTCCGTAAAATTTTCAAAAACCACTCGACCCTCATAGATATAGGGTTCTTCAAGGTTCATTAGTTTTTATCTTATTGGAGTACGGAATACATGTGAGATTTTAGGGATATAGTGTCTTGTATTTTTGAAGTCTTCAGATGATTTTCGAGGCATTGTCACCTAAAATGAGAGAACCAAGATCACATTTTAATTGCATTTTACTTGTATTAATATTTTAGGTTCGTGTCTAGTGTGTGTCTATATGCAACAAATGTGGAGTAACGATTAACTCGACCTAACCATAAAATCCTAAGAGTTAACCCAAACACTCCTTAATTTGATTTTGCTCATCCAAACAAGTCGAAAAATACATATGAATTATGTATCTCGAAATTTGTTCATGAGATCATTATGCATGTGTTTGAAAACGTTTTTAGGTTGTATTGACAATGCATAACAACAATTTTATTATGTTCCTAACGTGAGTGATTTGAAAATAAAATTGGGGTTTTAGTTCAAAATCAATTTTTCTACAAGCTCATTAATATGTGCAAATCCTATGTCTACAGGAAGCATATTAGTTGTACATTGTATTCTAGTAGTTCTAATTGTACAAAATTGAAAGAAAAATGGAAAATCCCCAATTTCAATTTTTGGTGTTCATCATGAACCCTAGACTCAAATTGAAAGAAAATAGATAAAATGACTTACAATTGATGATCTTTGTGATGTTAGGATTGATTATTAGTGTTGATTTGATCTTCAATTGATGTTTTAATGGTTGAATTTGAGTTTTGGTGGGTTTTGGGTCGTGTTCGTCGAGTGCAGCAGATAAGGGGGTGTTTGTTTTTGTGTTTTGAAATTTTTTGTTTAAGTGTTCCATATTATGATCTGCTGATGGCGGTCCCATATCCCCTGGCGGTCCCAAATATATTGGGGGGCCGCCTATATGGGGGCCACCCTCAGTCAAGGTTTTTGGACTTTATTTTTGACGAAAATTTTACGAAGAAAAGTGACATTTTAAGTTGCATTTCGCGAATTAAATATGCTTAAAGTACTTCGGAAGAAGTATTTAAGTTGTCACGACATGAAATGGAACACGGACTAGAATTGAGGCAGAAGAAGGAGAAGCGGACTAATATGTTTTATGGAATGTGTTTCATCATTCCTAAACCAAGACGTAGATATTTAAACGATTCACATTTAAAAGGTTTAGTAAGAATGTCGGCAATATTTGTCACACCCCCAAACGGGGCCTGGACGGAATACGTGTCCGAGAGCATGACGTCATAATACACATCACACAAAGCACGAGAGAACGACCACTAATGAACGTTTTGAAAATCATAACTCGTTGCATTGTTTAAAAATAGATAAGTTTTATAAGATTCAAAAGAAATTAAACATTTACGAAAGCGTAAGTAAAATGTAGCGGAAGTATAATTAAGTTTTGAAAAGTCAACGAGTATGAATAAGGAATAAAATCTTGATAATGGTATCATATTGCATGTAGACTCCACATAGCACGTCAAGAAGTCCAAAGCTAATCACCTGAGAAAAACATGCTAAAAACGGTCAACATAAAGTTGGTGAATTCATAGGTTTAAGTAAACATTTATAAGGATAAAAAACGTTTGGTGAATACTGCTTCACTCACAGCATTATGAAAAGTATTTAACAATTTAAAACGTTTAACGAAAGTAGTGTGGACCACAAGTTATAAAACGTATGTGACAGTTATAACAAATACAACTTCACATAAAAGTATTTACTGTTGCGCTAAGCCCATGACACCGAAGCTAATTTAGTAATGCACGCAATATGCTAGATAATGATTCTGCCCTATAGGTGTTCGACCAAGACACCCCAAAGTGTTCCGACATGATATATATCCGTTTATTGGGAGCCCCGTGGGTAGTGAGCGCTACTTACCCGGATAGGAATAATTAGTCCTAATAGATCTATTTATAACATTCGCGCATACTGAGCCAATCCAATTGGTATACCATAATTAACGATTCATGATGGTTCGCGTATTAGTGGTCTATTCGCAACTTAGGCAACACGTAAACAGAGAAAGTAGATCAAGATACTTGTGTCTATAGTAAAATCAACCAATGTATTTTCAAAAGGGGGCTTTAAGTAATTGCATCCATAAGTAAAATAAAGTGTGATATCAATCATGTAACGGGTTGTAAATGAGCATGTTTCTCACCCCAAAGAGATAATAAAACATTTATTCAAAACGAGTAAAAATGTGGGGCTATGAACTCACCTTAAACAAATTAGTGGGTGATGAGATGATCAACAAAACGAAGAACGTAATAACCAACGAACGAAACACGAGCAAAGTCCTAACCGCGACCTTGTGGTCCTTAAGATATTTCTTGAGTACTATCGAGCGTCACAAATGCTCGACCACCTAATACATAATTCAACAATACTAAATCATTTAAAAAATCAAATGCACAATGCATAACTAAATTAATATTCGAATGGACACAAGTCTACAACCGGGACATAAGTTTCCCCATCATAATCGATGCCCTCTTGTTGGTTGTAGCCTTGAGAAACTAACCTAGCCTTATTTCGAGAAAAACAACGACCGTTCTCGTCTAACTTATTTCTAAACACCCACTTAGTTCCTATAATTGTCATATTCTTAGGTTGTCAAACTAAACACCCAAACACAAACGACGTTAGAAAATAAATGATTTAATTCCTTCTTGCAAGGCACGATCCAACGTTCACACTCCTAAGGCTTCATTCACATTCTTAGGTTCTATAGTTGATATAAAACAAAAGAAGTTACTTTGGTTTTGGCTTGAAAACCAAAGGGATTCTTGGTTAAGATTTCCTATGTGACATTTTCCTAAAAGGGAATGGTTTCCTAGAAATTCTTAATAATGACTATATCATCAATTTCTAATGTTTTATCCACAACAACATTTTCTAATTTGTCTTTTCGATTTCCCAATGGCTTCTTCTCATCAAAGTCATCATCCACCAAGGTGATGTCTTAGAGGGTGGAGGAGTTTCATCGAATGTCACATAAGTGATTCTTCGACTTCCTAGTATGTTTGTTTAGGCTATGTAGGCTTTACTATTTTGCATATCCCTAAAAAGACATCCTCCAAACTTCGTATGACTTTAGTCAAACTTGGTAAGGTAGTCTTTTGGTGTTTAAAATAAAAGCACATTGCTTCCAAACACCTAAAATAATCTACGTAGGTCCAACCTCTTAAAAAGTCGTAAGGTGCTTTTCCTATAATGGCTCTAAAAGAATAGCGGTTTTGAGAATGTAAATGTTGAAGTATCTACGGCGAGTTACACCAAAACTTTTGTGGTAACGATTGCTAATTCAACATAGTTCTACTCATTTCTTGAAGTGTCCTATTTTTTCTTTTAACCACACCATTTGATTGAGGAGTGCGTGGAGCCGAGAAGTTATGTGTAATCTAATGGGCATACAAAACTCTCACAAATTGGCAACCTCATATAGATCAAATTATCTCTCCCATGGTCGATTCGTTATTGACACTTATTGAACAACCTAATTGGTTTTGAATTTTCCTACTAAGTATTTTGAATTGATCAAAAGCTTCGGTTTTATCCTTAAGGAATCTAGTCCAAGTATACCTAGAGTAATCATCTACTATGACTAGGGTGTAACAGTTTCATCTGTAACTTCGTACGGCGGATGGACCAAAGAGATCCAAATGAGAAGTTTCTAAGCCTCTAGTGTTAGACGAATATTTCATAGCTTTGAGACTAGCGAGGAGCTTGTTTTCCATTTGCAAGCATCACAAAATGTTGGTCAAACTGAATTTGGTAGATTTTCTAACTACTTCCTTAGAACCAACGATTGAATGAGAACGCATGTTGTGTGTGACCTACTCATCCTATGCCACAATGTGTAAATTTCAATCCAGCGATGCTAGACAAATATGATCCTTTTGGCTTATTTCCTAATTTCATCACATAATAAGCCTTTCTTCCTATTCTCTACCAAGGACCTACCGTCCTTAGTGATTTCACTATCATGTCAGAGAAAGTACTCTACACTTAATATCACATATTTTCCATAACTTATGCAAGTTAAATCCTAAGTATCAACTTGTTCTAACATATCTATTTTGAGAGATCATTATGAAATCGTACCTTTGCCCAATGATTACCCGCGAAGATTACTAAACGACAAAAGACATACGCTCCATTGTATGCCTTGTAAGATGAAAAAAAAATAAAAAAAGGAGCTATCGGTACCCGTCATATGTATAGAACATCCGCTATCCTTATCGATCCATAATCGTCGGCCTCCAAGTCGACTCCAAGGCATAACTAATTTATATAATGATAATAACTCCAAACATTAAGGTTTCCATATCTCATAGGTCCGAATGTGTAGTGCCAAACATCCCTGCATTGATGCAATTTGTTGGGCTGTAGAAATGGAAGACACATTTTCATCTCAAGTACTTTGATTTAAATTGTTCCAAGTTATAGGAAAACCATGAGGTTTGAGTTTTGTCGACCAACATGTCTTTTGGTATGCGAGTTTAGGACGAGAATAATTATTTATTGACCGCATCTCTTCTAGGAGTGTTGACTTTTTGATCTAAAATTGGGTTTTTCGAAAATCCAACTTCCGGGTTTTGACAATGGCTTATAGAATTTTTTAAAACTTCATTATCACTATCAACAGGAATTCTTTGACTTTGTTTACAATTTTGTGTTTGTTCTAACCCAAAAAAGATTTTTGAAAAGACACAATTTACTCAGATCCCTGCTTTGCCAGGTGGCGTCTCATACTTCTTTTAGGGGCCTGCCGTGGATCAATTTGGGGCCGCCCAACTTTATGGGACTCAACATAAGACTCCCTTTTTAATGAGCTTTCGAACAAATTATATTATTCCTTAGATTTCACTAAAGATGCTTCAAATGCAATTACACCTAAAACCAAATATATCACCCAGAGGGTTTTTGATTACTTTAACAATTATCATTTTAAATAATGTGTACTCTTTCAAATTTGCTTTAATCTATTAGATTCTATTCTCTTTGAGTATTTTTATTACTCAATTTAAAATGTATGAACACTTTGTACAATCGAGATTACTTCCCTAGTTATTCTCGAGTGTGGAACAATTTAACTTTTTATTCTCTAAGCTCATTTTCTAAATTATTTCTATAGCTTATTTCACCTTAGTGTCTTAGTGATTATCTTAAACTCATTTTGTCAATAATAATCATAATCATTGTCTAAAGCTAAATCAAACAATTGATGAATTATTCATCACTGAAGTTGATGATACCAACATACCTAAGTCTTGATGCATGAGCTACAACACGTTTATTTTTGACCTTCTTCTCATCATCTTCTTCACCGCTAACGCTAACCAAGAGCCCCGACACAAAGCTCTTAGTTCTTATCCTTCGTTGGTTTGTACATTCTCCAATAAGATTGATTCTGGTCAAACCGTCACTAACGCATTTTCTATCCACTTTACCGTTCTTGTCATCACGGCTTCTTTGGACGTTCTTTTTTGTATCGTTCTGAAGTTGTCTCACTAAACTACCACTCTTTTAAAGACTTCTTGGAAGTTCTCTACCGCCATGGCGACTCTTCGTCTTCACCTATACCGAAAGTAAACACTATTCATCACAAATTCTTTCTTAGACTTTAAAGCAAATAGATTTCCTTTTTCAACTTTTGCTTTGACTATTTCGAATCTTTTCTTGATGATCATTTCGTGAACTTTGAGGTTCCCGATAAGCTCATCAGAGATTGTTAACGTTAAGTCGTTCAACTCTCAAATTCGGTGACCTTTCTCTCCATTTTGGATGTAGATCCCTAAAAAACTTCCTAACATAGTACTTGCCAGAAAATCCTTCATCAAGTGCTTTAAGACTAGTAATAATAGTAATTAAATCTAAGCAAAAGTAACGATCTATATAACGAATTACTCATATTTATTTAACGCAAAAAGTCGATCTTAATTATCTTGACTTGACTATTACCTTGATAATGATTCAACAAAGTTTCCAAATTTCTTTTCTCGTATTACACGAATGAAAATTCTTCATATTCTTTTCTAGAGAAAGCCATTGTAAATACCATTTTAGCTTCATAATTTTAGCAAGTATTCTTTTTTGCGATCAATCGTGTTTGTTTCAAAAGGGATAACCTCATCTAATTTGGTTTTCGGATTTTGTACAATAGGTTAAAATCACCATCGTAAAACATGGCCAAAGATCTAGATCTTTTAATTAACATATGTATCGAATCTTTTTTTCCAATAAATAAAACTATCACTTCCAAAAAGTGTGGTATTTTTGGCATGGATTGCCCTTCTATATTTGTCGCAATCGCATAGATCGACAAGTCTTTAAAATACAATATTATAAAAAAAATCTTTAGTGACCTTTGGCTCCTGATACCAATTGTAGGAAACTAGAAGGGGGTTAAATAGTTAACTGGTTAATTATCCGTTTTAAAACTTAGCTTATAAAATGGTTTGATTCGAGTTGTATGTCAATCAATCAACAATATAAATCATAGCTAAACTATCTAATGTAATGAACTAAATAAACAATAACAATATAAAGAGATAAGGAAAGAAACGATCAAACCAAGAAACAAATCCAAGATTTATAGTGTTTCGGCTACGAAGCACCTCTTCGCCCTACTTCACTCCTCGAGTACTCCACTCGAGATTTCACTATGTCAACAAGCTCCCTTTAGGCGGAGAAAACCATTTACACGTCGCTACTGTTATCTTTATATTTCACACTAAGCTAGATGTCGAGTCCTAATCTTAGCTAGAACCAATCTAAGACTTCACTAAGTCTTTATACACTCACAAGATATATACTCTTGGATTGACACACAATCTAATTCATACAAATACACAATTTACACTATTGGATCTACACACAATCCATATACACAACACAAAAGAAAATATAAATGAAGATTTGTGATCATAGGAGGAGGAAAGAGATCACTTTGATAACAATTCATTACTAGATGAATACGATTGGTTCTTCCTCCTTTGACACTTGATTAAAGACGGGAGGAAGAGGGAATTAATCACTTGAAACAAGATCAAGATATGTTAGTGATCAAGATATGTGTTTGAAAATAAAGAAAGAAGAGAGAAAAGTAGATCGGAGAAAATTCGTGGCAAGAGGTTATGTTTTTCAGATGGGGTGGCCCAATATTTATAGGAGACGAAAAGAGTCGTTACTCTGCTGGCGGTCTCGGCGGTCCCTAATATATTAGGGGACCGCCAGGCCTATAAGGGGGCCGCCCGTAGAGTACGCTCTTCTTTTTGTCTTTTAGTGAGGAATGTGTTATCTGTTTTGGAACCTTCCATTTTGGAGGGGGGTGGAATCTAATTTTAAATTTAATGTTTTAATAAAATATTTCTTTTATGAATAAATATTTTGTGTATATATTTTTGTAAATACACTTTTGTAGAAATGTAAGGTTTAAGAAAAATAATTTCTTGATCACTAATCAAGTTTAATGATTTGTTTATCCATACCTTAAGTGATTAATCTTAGAAATAGAATTTTACGATTAGTAATTTATAAACGTTTAATTTTATCGTAAACGTTTTTACACTTTGTTATTATCAAAACATCGAGAGGTCAAAAAATATAAATAACGTTTTTATACATTATTTTTATTAACAGTTTCCTTAGTCTTGACCTATATATACCCCCTCCATACTTTCATAGAGGGGTGAGGATTCATTTGTATCATTTCATAAAAAAGTGTGTGTTCTTTCTCTCTCTAAAACATATACACATTTTTCCTTTTTCTCTCTCAATAATATGGCTTACTTCTTGTTTAATCCTCCCCGACCTCCGGATCATCTCGTTTAGCTAGTGTTTCTTATTGTGTACACTCTTTATTAAATGATTACTTTGCGATGACGGTGTTTAATCAAAAGAGGTTTTATGAATTCAATATAATCTATACAAAGTGTACAAAATGCAAGAATCCAAGTATGGATCAAAGCACGCATCTAGGAGCTGTATTAAGTTTGATTGTTAAATCAATCACTTGTTTGATTTGATTTTTAATTATAACTAAGATATCTCATTAGTACATTTGAAAGCTAGTGGGAACACTTTGTTTTGGTTTTATTAAAATCGAATATGTGGTTAAACATATTAGAAACAATTTTTCATCTAAGCAAGATCTTATCACTTAGCTTGAAATAAAGTTTCTTATGATGTTTTGAGAATATAAATCATACAACCTTGGAATATATGTTTAATAGGATAAACATATGCGATGAATTAAGTGTAAGTACAATATGAAATATCATTGAGTGTGACTCGAATGATCTATCTCACTTAATGAGATTGAACACATAAATGGAAACCTAGAGTCTAACTGAAGGATTCATTATGTACATCACAGTGTATATAGGGATAGTTGTATCATTTGCATGAGTGCAAAATGATTTGACAACATTGGTGTCTAAGTGAAAGTCGTTAGATCACTATTTAAAGGAACATTTTGATGGATGTTGTTTGGATTAGGAATCCATTCTGAGGCTTAGAGTTGTCCTAGTAATGAAAAGACTATGGATATACACTGCGACAATCATGGCGTAATTATCATAGTCAGCAAACCTTGTGTTTGAGTGAGATCCAAACATTACCAAAGAAGTGTTCATAGTTTATAAACTTAAGCATAGCGTTTGTTGTATACACTAGTGCTTGTTTTAATTGAGATGACACCCAATCCTAGTCTTGGCGGGTTTTCATCATGGATGATGACATTGCTGACTGCACATGTTTGGCTTAAAAGCATAGTTACATCATACATTAAAAGAATAAGAATGTTTTACAGTTTGAGATGACTGTTTCCAATAGGTGTTTTGCTGATGTCATACACCTTATAGAATTTAGTGTGACTATACTCATACAAGTGATACTTGTAATTGAGTGCACTCGTACAAAGTGACAATCATCATATTATTAAAACTTTTTACTTTTGTGAAATTTTGAAATAAGTATTCTCAAAGTTTCATACGATCATAACCTAGTTGATTTGTTCATGGAACCTATGCCTTATGAACAAGTGTGATTGTCATGACTTAAGTCATAAGTGTTCAACTGGGATCATCATGCATTGATCTCATTTGGTATTTGGATAACAGAACTATAAGCATTTGTATCAAATAATGATTTTTTTAGAACGCCAATTTTTATAACCTACACCACCTATCTCACAAATTCTATTTGGCATATCTCTAATGAAACTTGAACCCACACCCTCTAGGTTGATGGTCACTCACATACCGTTGGGCCAAGAGGCAGTTGGTATCAAATAATGAATTGTACACCGGGTATGATTATTTTCATTTATACTACTGACCTACTGTGTTCTATATTTGCATGTTTAAATCCTTGAATAAAATTAATTTATTCTAAAGTTGTCTATTGTCGGTCAACGATATGGGAGTATTGTTGAATTAAGACAAATGGGTGCGATTGATAATATTCTTGGAGTATTAAAGGATGTGCCGCCAAACTCATATGTTATTCATTGGTGATGAATATTGGACTACCCCAACCTGTGAGAACTCACTTTATGGATCGACGTCATTACGTGAATTCCACATATGGTAGAGTTTTTGCTCATCCTCGGATTTGAGATGCAAGCAGGTCTTGCATGTATGGATGACATTTCTTGATTCTAGTCGACCGTTATCCTGAATAAGGTAGTTATAAAGGCTATTTTCAAAAGTGTTGTGAAGCACATAAATGACACTTATAGTCATAATAGGATTTGTTCCTCCACGTGCTTCTGGAGTTAGATACTACTGGGCCTCTCGATGAATTGATCAGATGTATGCGTGACCGCACCCAAATGTAATTAAGATGAATCTTGATTAGTTTGGTAATCTTGTTAAATATCTATATCGAGAAACATAATCGTTAAATAATTAGATGGCTTTAATCCATATCCATGTTTAACACCGTATCTGTAACAAAAGGATGATTAAGAATAAACCATTTATACTGAGACGTTTACGAAACTACACTCAGGTATTTCTGAGAGCATTGACGTGTTGCTAGACGCTTACCAATGTTAGTATTGTATATTGTATGATTATGATTTTCGCAAGTGGGAGCTATTGGGAAGTGCTCATGTCATATCGATATTTATACGATGTGGGGGAGTGACAATTTCTTGAGGGATTCAGTTCGAGGGGGCCGGAATAGGTCCAAATAAAAGGTAGTAATAGGGGCGAAGAGGATGGCTATTTAGCGCGCGAGAGTGTTGTGGAGAGCACGGCGGATACATGACACTTAGGTAGTCATGAGAAGTGAGCGGTCAGGTTGAGTGTTGCCATCCACGAGCTTCTAGCAGTTATACGATACTATTGGCTCTCGATGAATTGTATCAGTATGAATGTGTGACCTGGCAGGCCCAGAGATGAGTAATATAATATGAATCTTAGATTAGTGGTTAATCTGTTCAATAATCTATATCCGAGATAAACATAATCGATAAAATAATTAAATGCTTTGAACCGTAAAGAGCCAATGTTTTACACCGATATATGTAGACAAAATGATGATTACGAAATAAACCATTTATAGTACTGGGCGGACGTTTGGCGGCGAAACTACGGCGGTCCCAGGTTATATGGTATGTGCGAGGAAGCGGATTGGACGTGTTTGCTAAGCGGTCGGGTTACCAAAGGTGGATAGGTGATTGAGTGTGCATAGTTGTGGATATGAGAGAAAGGGGGTATTATAGTCGGCAAGTGCGGTATCTATTGGGGGTGGGAAGTTTGCTGCATGTCAGAAATCGATGCTTTAGTCACACTAAGAGATTGTGAGCCAGGAGATGAGTGTCGAAACACGTATACACTTACATAAAAGGACTTATATAATATAAATACATAATATAAAATATATATAGATATATAAATATAGAATAAGGTATTATATGAAAAATATAAAATAGGTAAACTTTAATATATATTACTAAAAAAATATATTATATATGTATATATATATACATACATATATACATATACATACATATATATATACATATACATATATATACATATACATATATATGTTAATTGTATTAAGTTTATTTCACGATATAGCTTAACGGTCGTTATTTAAACCGTTAGACGGTTTAATTAGTTAAAGGATTACAATCAGGAAAGTATAAGACTTAACTAATTGTATAATAGCCCAAACAACTCTTCTCCTTTCCTCCTTTTATTTCTTGTCAATCGTCCAAGGATATAAACCCTAATATGGGTCGATTTTCATAAGTGAAGAAACTAGGGTTCTTTGTTTGCTTGTGAAAGCTAAGAACTAGCATTCGGGATTGTTGTTAGACGTATAGTGTGGATACACATAGAGATCACATATCTTGTTAATATGATTTAAGGTTTCACGGGTATCTAAAGAACACGTGGGAGTTCGTAGCTTTCGTAATTTTCAAGAATCAATAAGCTAAAAGGTACGCTAACAGTTTATTGTTTATGTTAATTAGTCATGTCATACGCAATCCTATTAGGACCATATCCGCTGTGTAATATTATTGTAATATAGGTTATTAGATAATAAATCCCAACAGATTGTTCAAGGTTATTGATTCTATTATCAGCCATGAGCAATCCACCTTCATATCAGGTTGTAAGAAACGAAAAAAAAGTTGTTATTCAAAGTTGATTTGGAAAAATTATATGACTCGGTGAGTTGGAGATTTTTGGATAATGTTTTAGACAAGTTAGGTTTCGGTGTCAAATGGCATAGTTGTGTTAAGGTGGGCTTAGTTTTGGCTAGGACGTCTATTCTTGTGAATGAGAGTCCCACTTCGGATTTCTCTCTAAAGAGAGGTTTGAGGTAAGGGGATCCATTATCGCCCTTCTTATTTATCATTGTTATGGAAGGCTTGCACGTTGCTTTTAGAGATGCGTTGGCTGCAAATATGTTCCAAGGTGTAATTGTTGGTTATTCCAAAATTCATTTATCTCACTTATTTTATGCGAACAATGTCATTGTTGCCTCTGAATGGAACCAAAACGATATGGAAAATATTATCACTAGTGTGTTAAATGTTTTCTACAGAGATTCTGGTCTCAAGATCAGTATCAACAAGTCCAATATATATGGGGTGAGGTGTCATATAATGAGGTTGAGCAAATGGCTGTGGGCACAGGTTGTGCTACTAATTTACTTCCTCTTTCTTACATCGGGTTGCCTATAAGTTCTAATATGGGTCGCATTATGAATTGAAAGTTGTTGATAGACCGTTTTATGTCTAAGTTGTCAGGTTGGAAAGCTATTCTCTTATCCATAGGAGGTCGACTTACTTTTATCAAAACCATTTTAGGTAGCCTTGGTATATATTACTTGTCTATTTTCAAGGTTCTTAAAACGGTTATTAAGATACTTGAAAGCATACGTGCTTCGTTTGTTTGGGGTGCTACCGAGGATATAAAGAAGCTTGCATGGATCAAATGGTCGAATATTGTAGCTTCGCTTGATGAAGGAGGAATATGAGTGGGTAGTCTTAAAGAATTTAATTGGTCTCTTTTATTAAAGTGGTGATGGCTCTTGGTGATGAACCCTGGTGCATTGTGGGTGAAAGTAATTAAATCGATCCATGGGGTCGAAGCGGGCATAGATTTGAATGGGTGTCAAACTAATGGGTTATGGGCTAGCATTCTTGGCACGATAAATCATCTTCATTCAAGTGGTATTGTTCCTTTGAGTTCTATCCCTTTTAAGGTGGGAGATGGCTCTTTGATTCGATTTTGAAAGGATACATGGTTAGGAGATATGCCGCTTTGTGTTCGTTACAATAGGTTGTTTCACTTGGAGAAGGCCAAAGATTGCTTGATTAGCGATCGTATTGTTAATGGATCTTCATCGTGGGATTTGCGTAGATTGATTAATAATGGGAGGTCTCACGCATATTTGATTCATCTTTTGGTTGAGATCGTTTCTGTGGAGGTATCCGAAGATAGAGACTCTTGTGTTTGGTCTTTATTTCAAGATGGTAGCTTCTCTGTAAGTAACACGAGGCAATATATAGACGATTGCATGCTTCCTACTATGTCTCCATGCACAAGGTGGTATAAGGTTATTATGAGGAAGGTTAATATTTTTATGTGACGTTTGTTTTTTGGATAGAATACCCATCGGTTGAACTTGTCATATCGGGGGTTGAACATTCAATCGATTATGTGTCTGATCTGTAATGTGCATGTGGAGTCTAATGTTCATGTTTTATTCTCTTGTGAAACGGCTTCGAACGTTTGGATGTATGTTCGTTCTTGAAGTGATGCAAAGATCCCGTTTTTGGTCGCATATGAGGATTGGGACTCGTGGGATACATCAAAGGAGTCGAAAGAGCGTGCCTATGTCATTTTAGCTGCAACATGTTGGGTGCTATGGCGCTATCGCACTAATGTCACTTTTAATTCTCAATGTATGAGGAAGTGTGACATCTTTGATAACATTCGTCTTGTTTCTTATTCTTGGATTAAATTTAGAGGTAAAATGTGTAGTACTGGAACGATTGGTTACTAATTTTACTTTTTATAACACATCGCCTTAAAAAATAGTTTCATAAAAAGTTTTACTGAAACTTATCAAAAGCTTTATCTAGTGTTTCATCTATTAAGGAGTTTTTATTTCTTACTTCTCTCGTGAAGAAGTTAAAGATTATAGACCTCTTCGTAATTTAATATATACGAGTCATGTGAGACAATTATAAGTTCTAAGAAAAACTTATACATAATGACAAAAAGTTTACAACTTAATATGTGTTATGACAAGTCAGACTTATAAAGCGTTACGATTCAGGATGCCCTAAAAGTTATATATGGGACTGTTTTGTCACTATACAACGTGATTTTGTTTTGTTAACTCAAATGCAACTGTATACTTAATTAAAACCCCAATTGGGCCAGTTTGGGTTTATGTAAACCAAGTTTTCTCTGGCACTCAGTTTGTCCATTTGTCCTTACCTGGCTTTGTACATTGGGCCGAGATATAGGCTTTTCAAGTTATATTTAAGTAAGTCTTTAATAAAAGCTAAAGAGTGTGTTTAGACGTTTAGTTGTGGGAAATGAGTAATCTATATAGAATTTTGTATATTTTGGAAAATCGGAGAAACGGAAAACATATTCGAAAACGAGTGTTTTATGCGATTATTTACTTGGAAAACACATTTTTAATATTTAGGGTGCGCTTGGTTTAAATAATGTAATGGAAATGGAAAAGGTAAAAGGTATTGGAAGGAATATAATGAGTTGTTTCATTGCATTGATGTTGTTTGATTGGTTTATATAATGAACCATTACAAACACACACATACTTGTTTTTTTTAATATTTCTTAATAAAAAAATAACATGAATTTATTATCGTTTTTAACATGTATTAATTATGTGATCCTATAAATATATTTTGTATTAATACATATCATATAAAAGTCCTTGTAAATATGGTAAACATTAAGGGCACAAAAATATGAATTTATACTTATGTATAAGATCTAGTAAATATATTTTGTAAAAATACATATTATATAAACTTATGTAAAATGATACTCAAAATATTACCATGATGAAACAAATTTGTCAATAACTCTAGGAAATTCACCTTCAAAATTATTATGTATAAATATGGTTACTGTATTGCGACCTTGTGAAAAAATAAAAGAAGGAAAAGTGGAAAACTAAGAGAGCATAAATTTAGGAGGGCTTCATCATGGGTAAAAAGTGGTTAAGTGGGATAGATTACCCAAACCATCATTAATTAATACCATTGTCATTCCTTACCCAATAATACATTTAACCAAGCACACCCTTAATACTATAACAACCATGATTTCTAGTTGTCTACACTTTTTTCCTTCACAGTTTCACTTTTCTAAAATAGAGAATGCATTAACTTAAACTTTTCTATAATTTATCAACATATTTCTTATCTGGAAAAATAAAAATGGAAACTAGTGAAAATAATTTTTATATCTAAAAGCATCTATGTTTGATAGTTAAAATTTGCGTGTTAAACTAGTGTGATCTTTCTTTTTTCATTAATCTTTTGAAAATCAAGTCATTGCCTCCTATTATGTAGATGGAAAAAAGGTTCCGATATCATCTTATTGAAATACACGCGCTTACGAATAAAATTCTAACGAAGACCGCAGAAGACAAAGTCTTACATTTGGAGAATTCGGGTAACGATATCATTGTGAAGTAAACTTGTCCCAAAGAATTATAATTATAAATATATATAAAAGAGCACATTGCTCATGAATAGTGCCAAGGGAATAAAATATTCTCTCACACACACATCTCGAGAATTTTTTATATATATTTTCAAAACGCACCATGAACTTTAACATATTTACGATTTTTTTATATAACAAACTTTATTTATCAAATATGAAGCGCATATCTACCGATTCATTCAGGAAAAAAAATGTCATTGAAAAGATCGTCGAATTGCGAACAAAACGAGTCCAATATTGCTCCGCTTCTGACATGCGTACGATTTTATAAAAAAAATTGAAGTTTAATATATATATATATATATTTAAAA
Organism: Tanacetum coccineum; assembly: GCA_026074375.1. Lineage (NCBI taxonomy): Eukaryota > Viridiplantae > Streptophyta > Magnoliopsida > Asterales > Asteraceae > Tanacetum > Tanacetum coccineum. Next base: position 29,726 of record BQNB010066101.1, read on the forward strand.
AACCGAATTTCCAAAACGCACCCTAAACTTTAACCTATTTACGTTTTTCTTTCATATTTTTTAAAACTCAATTTTCAAAGCGCACCCTCAACTTTCATCTACTTACGACTTTTCAATAAAATAAACTTTATTCGTCAATTACGGAGCGCATATATATCGATTCATTCGGAAAAAATGTCGCTGAAAAGATCGTCGAATTGCGAACAAATCGAGCCCAATATTGCAATGGTTCTGACATGCGTACGATTTTATAAGGCTACCCTCTATCGTTCTAGGTCCCGACCTACATTTTCCGGCGCTACATCAGCTTTTTCTCTCCGGTGACCTACAGGCTACCTAATGCCACTATGGGACGACCTTCATTTTTTTTAATTCAAATTTAAATTTCACAATAAAAACATTATATAAATTTCATTAATAATAAAACCATTACATAATAAACTAAAAAACAATACATAATTATTAAGAAAACATAAAAACATGACACTAAAATTAAACATAATTATTCAGATAATTTAAACTAATAATCTAAGTTATATCGCTCCTTGATTTTCATCTTCATCTCGAGCAGCTTCTGTTGTTGTATTGGGGGCAAGTTCGTGTCGATTATTGAATTATAGAATAGGATATCTTTGTCCCGTTTCTTCCTTTCGGCTAATTCAAGCGTTCGCCGTTGAATTTCTAGTTTATCCCTTTTATTTATTTCTATAACTTTTACTTGGTTGTTTCTAAAGTTTGTTGTTTCTGAAATCTAGAATGCATGCACAAGCTTTGACATTGGTCGTGTTATCCGATGCTGCACTATACCACCATTTTGGAACGAGTGAAGAAGCTGATCATCACGGCCATCGAAACTAGAATAAAGAGCGCATATACACAGTCTAACTCTGAACCTTTACCTCGTATCTAAAATTAAGATTCACACAATATGAAGCTAAGGGCTACAAAAGATCCCCAACACATTCACATTATGTAGTGATTGTTCACTGTTAAAAATAATTATTGAATTTGTCCATGTTTATCATTTCCAAATCTTAAAAAATAATAATCAATCTCATTAAAAACGTGTAACCGCTTAAATCATCATTGTAACGGCCTCCAATAATTATTAAAAACGTGTAACCGCTTAAAATCATTACTATAAATAATGATTATTAAAAATGTGTAACCGCATCCATAATATAAATCCACACAAACCATTTCATATCTCCCACACACAAATGTTTTTTGTTACAACAAAAATAGTCTCTCAATATACCCTCACTTTCACTCCTAAACTCTTACTGGTACTTACTGCAGAGATTATTTATTTATTCTTTAGAAAATCGCTTAGCCGGATAACATTTGCTCGCCGCAAAATATAGTCACAGGGTACCCGCCGCCGCATTGTGCGGGTACCCGGCTAGTGTTATTTAACAAGTGTTAGTATTAGACGGATTAGGCCCAAGCCCGGTTTGTGGGTTGGGTCCATTAGGGTTTTATGATTTCTAGTATGTTCCATGTAACACTATAAAAGCATATCAATAATACAATACCTGACAAGGATTTTCTATCATTCTACATGGTATCAGCCATTAAGATCCTAAACCCTAATCACGTATCTTCCGCTCAGAAACACTAACCTTCTTCACAAAATTGTTGTCCTCGAGTCATCGGCAACCCGTCGATGATTCGGAGGGATCCCTAATTCCTTATTATTTTATTTTGTTTCCACCGTTCCAAAGAATAAAGGATACAACTCTTTTTTGCCCTGTCATCAAAAAAATCATGATTCGTAATTTGCAACTCACGATGGGCTCAAAAGAATGGAATAGGAGTTATTGGTGCTACGTTTGTTTTTTTACCAATACATATGTGTGTTTGTTATCACACCCTACGTCGGATTGTTCCCATTAAACAACAATAAATGTTGCTCATCTCCAAGAATTGATGATGTTTCTAGCAGATCGAGAGTTTATCTATGCAATTTAAAGTTTATTTAAAAAAAGTTATGTTTTTGTCAATTGTTAGTGATTTGTGTTATTTGTGCTAAGGTCATAAATCCACACAACCACGCATGATTTGTGTTGGTGATTTGTGCTAAGGTCACAAATTCACACAATCATATTGTTTTATTGTTTGTTTGTTTTAATGTTTTATTTTGTTCTCTGCTCCAGTCTCAGCTTTTGCGATTTCGCCGCTCAGACTGCGAGGGAGTATTAGACGGATTAGGCTCAAGCCCGGTTTGCGGGTTGGGTCCATTAGAGTTTTATGATTTCTAGTATGTCCATGTAACACTATAAAAGCATATCAATAATACAATACCTGACAAGGGTTTTCTATCATTCTACGGTTAGACGTTCGAATGTGTCGTTATAACCTTAGTTTAATCCCAGATAGGTTTATATCTTAGAAAAGAAATTCTAAAGATTTTTGTCATCATTTATGTACAAAATCACCCATTTCATATTTCCACCCAATAAACAAAAGAATTTAACAAAACAAAACTTGTCCCAAATTCTCACTCAACACCCATCACTCATTTCCCTTTTCACCCTCTTTACCACCTTCGACGTATTCACCGGCGACGTTGACCTTCGTTTCGACGTGATCCTCACCGGCTCCAGTTCACCAGAATTAATCCTCAACGGAAAGTTCAACAAAGCACGTGACCCACGCATGCGATATGCCGCCGTATCATAAGCAACCGCCGCATCTTCCGCCGTCTCAAATGTCCCTAACCATACCCTAGCTCCGTTCTTTGCCGGATCACGTATCTCCGCCGCATATTTACCCCACGGCCGCCGTCGTACTCCACGGTAATGCTTACCCTTTTGCGCTCCAAGTGATTCTGGCTTAAAGCTAGAAGTTTCTGGCTCAGATTTGACAAAAATGGTGTTCTCGGGCGATGACGTCATCTCTGGTGAAATTATTTCCGGCAACAGTGGAAGTTGAAGGTCGAGTGCTTCGTTGAGGAATGTTGCTATTAGCATGTCTTCGGAGTCGTTTTGTTTTAAGGGTAATTCGCCCCATGTTTCTGATAAATGTGGAAACAAAAAGTTGTTGCTCCAACAAGACATTGTCGAAGCAGTGTCGTCTAGTAAATGACGACGTATTGACTCGAGAAGAGCAAAATCCGAGTCGAACCCGTTATTTCTCATCATTTTTCTAATAATAACCAATAAGAAAGACGAGCTAGAAGGATTAAGCAGAAAAACAGTTTTATGTGGCAACAAACACTTGGTTTTTATATTTTTTGTGTCAGTTTGGCTATATGAGGAAAATGTGAGACGGTTTTCGTTAATGAATGATAGAAAAGATATATATACAGGTGTGACGATTAGGAAAGGTGCATGCACTTACTATGGATAATTCTTTAAAAAAATATTAAAATTATAATAGTTGTTTGTAACTTTGTTTGACATGAGGAAAATGGATGTTTCATGGAAGGTGATTAATGATAGTGGGATTTTGGACATGTGATAAAATGTTACAAGTTGTTCAAAAAGAAATACTCCGTAATATGTTGCAAGTTGCATTGCATTAGTTGGTGAGGATGATCGATGTCTTAGGGGCGCTTGGTTGAAATGAAGAAATACAAAATGGAAAGATAATGATAATATAAAAGAATGCAATGACTTATTAATAAAAATGTTTTTATTGAAAATATTGACAAAGAAACATGATAATTAACATGTATCCTATTTTATTAAACTCCACCGCTACTAGTTATAAAATCCGGATTCTAATATAACGAGTATTGTTATAAATATTTATTTATTATGTGGCTATCCATATTCTGTAACGGTTTAACATTATGGCTCAATAATGTTTGTAC
>BQNB010066102.1:0-17155 GCA_026074375.1 Tanacetum coccineum
ATTTGTGAAATAATGATTAAATCGCATTTGATAAATAATACCATGTATTTGAACTCGTATAATCGCATAACTAGTTCAATCGCCTTTTAAAATAATATTTATAAAGTTTAAAACAAGTATAAATATTATTTAAGTGATTCCAAAATATTTCGCAAAAACTTTTATTAAAAAACGAACCAACACTATTCATGTCAGGAAATAGTGCACAAGTTATAAAATAGTGCGTAACTTTCTCGTTTTAAGCCCGTTTTATACGTTCCTTACGTCTATGTTCTCGTATTAAGACGATGTATCAAAATATTATATTTTCATATTTTGTGTCCTCTGGTGAATAGTGCTTTTTACTGTTCATAGACTTTTATAAACTTAGTTATCGTAAACCTATAAACATCGTAGTTTATTCGTTTTAACTCCGTTTTTAGTGATTCTTTCGAGTACGTCCTCATAATTAAAAGTTTTATCAAATTAATGATGTTTTCAAAATAAATATATCTGTTGTGAACAGTAACTTTTATAAAAGTATTTATTATCGTAAACTTGCGTAATTCATAAATCCTTCGTTATTGATCCAAAAATTATGATTCTTAATGTTTTGAAATCCTAAAAATATGTACTAAAAATAACCAATATTCTATATCAGAAGTTGTTTGAAATAAGTTTTTATAAAATTCCTTTTATAAAAGCGTTTATTATCGCGTAACTTGTAAATGCCGTATCTTCTTTGTTATAGCTCCGTTTTTCGAGTTCTTTATATGCCTATGATCCTTGTAACATGTAGTATTTTATAAAAATATAAAATAAATAAGTTATATTTCAAATTCTAACAGAAGGTTTTGGGATTTTTCTTAAAATGTGTTTAAAACTTGATTTTTGTAACTTTTAGTTTAGTACACTTGTTACAAGTCCATTACAACCCTTATTATCACATGTATTACACACCTAGGGTCCTTAGTCCATGATTTGTACAAAGATTGTCCAAGAATCACAAGATCCATAAGTCTACATACTTATCTGTTCATTAACTTTCATAAGTATACTTTTAGGTAACTAGTTTATATAAGCTTTTTATACATAAACCACACTTATATAATGTATATACTTTTGTTCTCATATGTGTAACACCCCCAAAATGGGCCACAGCGGAATATGATGTTCCGGAGGTATTACTTCATAGATCAATAACACAAGATATGAGAGCGACCATTATAAGGGTCATTTAAAAACGGATACATTGTATTTCATAAGTGGTTCGTTACAAAAGCTAATGGACTTAACTTGTTTAACTTGGAAAAGTAAAGATTTCACAACATAACAATATCCCAAAATGTAATGCATGCAAATCTTTATGATAATGTGACTTCAAATGACGACCGTCCAATGTATCCGTGACTTGTACCTTATTGACCTGAGAAAACATGTTTAAACTGTCAACAATAATGTTGGTGAATTTATAGGTTTATAAATTTAATAAAGCGGATAGCAAGATTTACCCGTAATAAAGCAACGAATACAATATCACAAAAATGTATTACGAAATGCACTAAGCTCATGACACCGAAGTTAAACAATGTATGTATATCAAATACATATAAATGACTTTTCTCAATGTAGATGTACAACCCGTAACATCTATGATTCCAAATGGTATACATTTATCATTTTCGGCCAACCGGTAAACTAGCAAGTGCTACTTGCCTGAACGGGGATGTTAATCCCAAATAGATCTATTCATAACATTTGTACTTACATAATGCAATTAACAGTTACATTTATGCAATTAACAGTTCATGATGGTGGGCATAGTCGGTTATAGCTACTTAGGCAAACTCGTAATATTTGAATTTAAAATGTACTTGCATCCAGTTTGTAAAACAAACATGATCTCATCCCTGAGATTTGATAAATGATTGAAAAGGTATAAAATATGGGGACTATAAACTCACATCAAGTAATGAATACGAAATAGCAAGGTAGTGGCACGAAGAACGATGCAAAAGGCTTTATCCGCAACCTATGAATAAATAATACATATTCACTAAATGGAAAAATAATAATATAAATACTTGCAATCTTGTCCCTAGTGTGTGCTTGAACTTTATTTAAAATGATGACGTTTAGAAACAATTCCTTGTTCTTAAAATAGTCAACTTTATTGGGTCAACGCGGCTAAAATATAAGTATACAACTTACGACTTGTCCGAACTTTATTGGGTCAACGCGGGATCTAAATATGTATACAACTTTACGATTCAGACTTTACTTCAGACTTTTAAGCAACTAGGTCATTCATACTTTAAAATGTTAGTTTAGATCGGCCTTTGGTTTGGTCTCTAAGTGCGTTAAAAAATTGGCGAAGTTGTGACGAAAACTAATTAAAAGTGTTAGAAAAATATTAAGTTTTATTTCTAAAAAGGGTGTGATAAACGTAGAGTTTTAGGGTTTATTTTCGGACTCGATACTAGACGAAATTACAAACTAAAAGTACATTTAAAAGCTTGGCCAAGTAGACTACAAACTTCGTCTTTTAAATTTTGTCCAACGATGGCGTTTAAAGGGTCGAAACTGTGGCTGAAGTCGTGTGTCGCGACAAGGTTACAAAACCTGAGTTAGTGGTTCTTGGCCAAGTGTTTTACTCATGACATCCACTGAGTTTTGATCTCAGTTTGTGATCTCGATACTTAATGTTAGGACAATCTAAAAATATCGTTGTGGTCACGGACAGGTCGGCTATACTTCATCTTTTATGAGTTTTATCTTACGAGGCCGTTTAATGGGTTAAACACGTGGTTAAAAGGGGTGTGTGTCGCGGCATAGTCTCAGAACAGAAAGTGGAGATTTTGGTTAAGTGTTTCTCAAGTGACCTTTGGCTAACTTTGCTCGCGGAATTCAAACTTGTTACTTCGTGTCATGACAAACCAAGGATACTTCTGAAAACTAGGCCACGAAGACAATAATTTATCTTTTATAGGTTTTTGTGGTTAGGGGTCGATATCGAAGTCAAAAACGAGCACAAAGTAAGGGGGTCGAACCTTCGGTCCACAGTACTAACTGCGTGACAGCAGTACTAACTTTGGGCCATGATTGCGAACTCATTACTCAACCGTTTTTGACGATTCAAATTCCTAAATAAAGCTCGCCATGTCAACTACAAAAAGCCCCTAAGCACTGACCTTATCTCTTAGTTTAGTTGAGTCGAATCAAAGCCTAAAGTCGACCTACCAGGTTGTTTTAAAAATAGTGAAACAAGGTAACAGGTTTTTGCTCACCTTTGAGACTTTCTAACTCTGTCTCTACTTGACGAAACCTAGAGACTTCAGGGGCAAAACAATCTTTACATGTCCTATTTTTGAAATAAACAAAGAGTCGATTTTTGTGGCCACTCCTAGGTGTCGAATAACGTACATAAAATCATAGGTGTGGGTTGCGTTTTACATTATCAATACTTATGCGTTTCTCTTTCCCTTAAACCAATGTATTCAAACTACAAAGGGGGCTGGGTTCTACCCTAAATATCCTAGCATAAACATGTTTCATAACTTATTTGTCATTTTACAAGTTTAATAAACGTTATAGTATTTTTCGAATTCATATCAGATAGTGTTCAAAAGAAAAGTGTTTTCTTTCTTAATAGGTTTTAAGCATAACACTATGACATAAGAATTGCATGATATAAAGGAGTAAAATATAAGTAACGGCTCACAGTAAAGCGCGAGGTTGTGTGCGTGAAGGGCTTGACTCAACGAGAAAACCCTAATTGCTTGAAAACCCTACGTGACTCCACACCAATGAATTTTCACCTCCATTTGCTCTCCTTATGACCCAACACCACTTCTTTTTGCTGTTTTAATACTCGAATAACAAGAAGTGGAACACTCAAGAACCTTGTTAGGGCTAGGGTTTCGCGTATGATGAGGGTACTGATTTATTATCCTTTTACCACATATATAAATATAAATAAATATATAAATATATATAACAAATAGGATAATATCAATAATAGTAGTATAGTATTACCGGAAGTATCGGTTTCTCACTTCGTTATCCACAAAGTTTAAAACCGGACCCGGGTCGTTCTTCCCAACGAGGCGTGAATTTGAAAATCGGCTAAGTTCGTGATCGCGCGTTTAGAATGGGTAAAAAGACTTTTGATTTGGTTTCTAAATCTACTAAAAGGAAAAGCATATAAAAAGCACGCTAAGTTATACTAATTATAAATCTAAAATTAAAACTATGAGATTATACTAAAAATGATCTAAAAATATAAATGACTAATATGCTTGCTAAGTGACGTGAAATGTTCATCAAGTGCGGGCTTAGGTTTAACGAATTAAAAAAAATAAAAAAAAAACCAAGTTTCAAGACATTTAATGACAAATATTAAAAATGCATTAAAAGTAAATGACGGAATGTAAATTGGAAAATACTAATGACTATTAATTTTTTTTAAACCTTTTTAAACCCGCACTTAAATTCCAAATCACTAATCACTTAGCAAACATAAGTAAACTACTCGCTACTCATATTAATCAAATAAGTAAACATAGCATTTAATGTCAAAAATAAATCTATACTAAGCATAAAACGATAAAATAAATCTACTTTAAGTATTGAAAAGGGATTAGAAAATTGAACCGAATTAGAGACCCGCAAGTAAACGAATACCACCCGATTTATTTAGCTAAAGCAAATAATCAAATTCGGTCTAGCTAAATAAATCCATAAGCTCCGCGCCTCATGAGTTGACCGGTACCGCGAAACAAATATAACACACAACTGTTATCCAAAATAACAACCAACTGATTTGCCAAGATTTAAATCAGTTTCAAAATCTACTTTCTATTGTCAACAATTATAAAACAAAAATAATGTAACCTACTGTTTTGTAAATCAAAAGTGACAAAGAGCAATTCCAATTTTGTAAAACAAATGGGTTGAAGCCCATTATCAAGATTATGGTTTCTGTTTTTATAAATCAAGTGATGAAAAGCCTAATAACTAATTACCAGACTTATTGGTACTTTTGAACAAATGTAAAACGAAAGCAAAGAAAGTATTCTAGTTGCTGTTTCATGAAGCCAAAAACGTAAGTCTATAAAATAAGAAAGTAGCCCTCGAAAATAAGGCGGTCCTGGGCTTATCGAAATAAGCCGAGTAGCTAAATACTCGTGGCCACATTTTTTTACGGATTCGAATCGAGCTTAAACGAGCCACTTTAAAATTGAAATAGAAAAGAGAAACAATATGACATAAGCTTAAAGCTTAGTAGGTAGTATGAGCTAGACTTTCATCGAAATGAGTATTGAGAGTAACTCGTTCGAATCTGTAATAAGCTCTACGATATAAGCTTATAGAACAAGCTTAACCAAAAAAAGGGAAACAAAATAAGTAAGTCAAATGATACCAAACCAAACCTTAAACATCATCTTAATATTAAGCCAAAAGAATATATTACATTAAGTACCAAGAAGCTAGAATCAACTTTTACAAGAATGCTAATAAGCTAGAAATGAAAACTATAATAAGCTAAACAATCTCTTTTTTTTGTTGTTTAGAAAACTAAAGTGCTCACTACTACTACTAAAAACTAATGCTAAAAAAAACTAACTCTTACTCGTTGCTGTGTACTTCCGTTATATAGCCTTATAAGTTAGTGAGGGTAGATCTGTCATTTTGTCCTCATGCTAGTACCAATAAATGTGTCTCAGCCAACAAAATTTTTGCTTGTAAAAAACGCTACCAATCATTTGCTTAAATTTCCCATCATCTCCCTTGACCTCGTACTCAATAACTTTCATTGTGAAAGTTTAGTAGATTAAGGCTCGCCATGTGTCGGTCTTGGATTGAATGAAAATAAGTTAGTGGATGTGAGAGTGAGCTTCACTCTCCTAAAATGATTTAATTTTGGCGTGTGGAGTACACAGCCAATAAATTGCAAAGCAACAAGTGATATATCATTCATAATTTCATCTTGGGCCACATGATAAACAATCTGAGTTGGGCTGGGTTATTCGCTGGGCCTATTGTGGGCTTTCGTGGCTTGTTTTGATAACATGGGTTGGATCTATGTCTTGGGCTTAGTAATATTAAGGGTTGGCCTGGCCCTGATAAAGGGTAACGGGTCGGCCTAAAAATCAATGAAGGCACCGTTGGACTCGTTTTCTCGCGCTCTTTCCATTTCCGTATCCTGGGGTTGACTTTGACTGTAGACTTTTGACTTTGACTTGGCTTTTCTTTCACGCTCATTCCGTTCTCGTGCTCGGTTTTGTCCGCTTTGCCTTTGTTTTTGTCCATTTCTTTAATATCCATACCTGCACATACACAAACACAAAAACAAACATATATTTGCAATTTTATTATGTTTTTGGTCTTTTGGGGTCGTTTAATTAGGTAAAAAGTATGTATAAAATAGCGAATACCACTCATCCTCTTCTTCAGCCAGAATTTGCGGAGTTTCGGGAGACATTCTTTCCATTCCAAGCTTGTTGATTAAGAAGTGAAATTTTTCTCGAGGCAAGGATTTTGTGAAGATGTCTGCTAGCTGATACTCTGTTCTAACGAAGTATAGGTCCACAACTCCATTTTATACTTGCTCCTTAATAAAGTGGTATCTGACATCTATGTGCTTTGATCGGGAATGTTGAACGTTGTTGCAGCATAAGGCGATTGCACTCTTGTTATCACAATACATGGGAATCTTATTGAATTTAAAGCCATAATTTGTTAGTTGTGATCTCATCCATAGGATTTGAGCACAACATCCGGATAAGGCAATATATTCAGCCTTTGTACTAGAGATAGTAGTGCTCTTTTGCTTTTTCGAGGACCAACTGACAAGTTTATCACCCAGAAATTATGCACTGCCAGAAGTACTGCGTCTAGAATCTTGACACCCGGCGTGATATGCATCTGCATATGCTGTTAAAGTAATAGCGGTATCTTTCGAGTACTAAAGACCCATATTTATGGTTCCTTTTAGGTATTGAAAGATTCGTTTAACTGCATGTAAGTGCTTTTCGGTAGGCTTTTCCTGATACCGGGCACACATGCATACTGCAAATACGAGGTCAGGTCTACTGGATGTAAGATACATAAGGGATCCGATCATACCATGGTAATGTGTGGGATTAACGGGTTTCCCCTGTAGATCTTCATCTAGTTTGGTTTTGTCTACTATAAGGGTGTCAATAGGATCACTAGAACTGCAATATCTTTCACACCAGACGAGTGTGTGTGTGTTTTCTCTCCTCATGAGGGAGAGAAAAACCTAAAAAAGATATTGGTTGCCACTCTTTATTATTCCGGTCAATTAAATCTTTCTCTTATTTGTTTCATTCGATCTGATCTAGGGTTTTCTAGCCTTTTTTTATTGATCATGGTAGCTTATGGAAGTGCGTCTACGGATGCTGTTTTATCTTTGATTAAAACCTAATATAGCGATTTCTTTATTCTTGTATAAAATCGATCCCTTTTTTGACATAAATCCTTAAAACGATTATGTTTATATAGTTTGACCTCTGATTTTACTGTTATAACATTGTTTTATTAGGATCCTTATGTTGGTTTTAGGGTTTTGTGGGTTTCTCCAATTGTTGTTTTAGGGTTTCGACCCTAAAGAACCCTATAACCCTTTTCTATCTGTTTTAATGCACTCGTGCTGCTCATTATTCTTGATCATGTTTGATTAAAGGTATCGACCATCTTGGGTTTACGATTTATTTCTGGGTTTAGGGCTTCTTTTTCGCTGATTTGTTAGTATCGTTTCCCTTATATTTAGGGTTTCGATTTTCTTTAGGGTTTTGTATTGTTGACTGGTTTGGGATCATGTTATGGATTTGTACTGATCGTTCGATTATAGATGCTGGATGGATAATAATTCTATTCTTTAGGGTTTAGTCAGCTGCTTTTGTGGTCTAAATCCTATGTGTTAGGGTTTTGTTTTCTCTTGCCGATCGATGGGTTGATGCTTATTGTTAGTGGTTGGTCTATTAACATGACGGCTTGTGTGTGACGATGATACTGTTTTATTATTAAATGATCTTGTCAAAGGGTTTGGTAATCCTTTAAAAGACATGTTGATGTGTTACCCTTGTATCCTAATCAGTTTAATGATGACTTGGTTGCTGTGGTTTGTGATTATGGTTGCTGATCATAGATTGTTGGCTATCCGGGGTATTCATTGAGGAACCTTTGCCTATCATGGCGTTTTGGTCAACATGGTATCCAAGATCATGGTCTAATATGGTTGGTATATCATATTTGGGATTTGATTGGGTTCCTTAACGCAGTTTGGTCATGTCGTCGTTGTTGGCGTTTAATCATGTGTTCCAAAGGACTTGTGGTTAATGGAATGGTTTGTGTAAAATCTTGGAAAGTATGCAATGCATGGCACTGACACTATTGGCCCTACTGCTAGTACATAGGGTTGAGGGGTAAGTTTGCGCATTTGGAAGCTCCTACAATCTGGTGGTGGCATTTAGTCATTGTTTTGGAGCTGTTGGGGGCACGTGATGAATGATAGGTAATTGATAATCTATGCTCTTTCTAATCGGGGCTGCATGACGAATGAATTTGGAAAGTATTATGTCGGATATTAAGGCTCAATTATTGATTACGGAATAAGCAAGTAGGTTTGCGTTCTCTTTTGTGATCAATATGGTATCCGCATAAATAGTTGGTTTAGGAAGTATGTTTTTTTACTTTCTTTTATTAGTCATAAGATTGTCACATCTTTCTTATGTAGGGCGTTTGGTTAGTAGCACTTAGTGCTTGTAAGTGTCTATTTTTAGACTGAGATAAGGGACTTCACCTTTATCCGTTTGTACTTCAATGATTTTTGGTGTAATATAATTTATCGGGGAAACCCTTTACCCAAAAAAATAGGATCACTAGATAGCATACCAAATTTATTGATTATTTCTAGAGCATATTTAGATTGGTTTATGTAGATGCCTCTAGGACTTTGAGAAATTTAAAGTCCCAGAAAGAAAGACATTTTGCCCATCATCGACATCCTAAACTTAGAAGTCATTATGTCAACAAATTCATCACACATAGCAGGATTAGTAGAGGCAAATATTATATCATCAACATAAATTTGTACCAATAAGAAGTCATTACCTGCTTTTCTCGTGAATAGTGTTGGATCGACTACACCTTTGGAGAATTGTTGAGTAAGTAGAAAGCTGGACAACATGTCATATCACGCGCGTGGAGCTTGTTTAAGACCATAGAGTGCCTTTTTGAGCTTGTACACGTGAGTCGGGTTATCCTGATTAACAAATCCTTCTGGTTGAGTAACGTAGACCTCTTCCTTTAGCTCGCCATTCAAGAACGCTTTTTTGACATCCATCTGATAGATTTTCGTATTCTTGTTGGCAGCATTTGCAATGAAGATACGAATGGCCTCGATCCTAGCAAATGGTGCAAACGATTCCTTAAAATCTATCCCCTCCTCTTGACGGTATCCTTTAGCAACCAATCGAGCCATGTTCTTGAGTACACCCTCAAATTCATCTTTCTTGACTTTGAAGATCCACTTGAGTTTGATCAACATCACACGATCTGGACAGGGTACTAATTCCCATACTTTTAGTCGCTCAAATTTGTGAATTTCTTCCTGCATTGCTTCAATCCAGGAGGATTCGAGCATTGCTTCTTTAAAATTCTTCGATTAAACAGAAGTGAGGAAGGTGTCGAAATAACACCACATGGCATTAGTCTTAAGTTGCTTTCTGGTGGAGACTGATCGAGAAGGATCTCCGATGAAATTTTCTAATGGATGATTCTTAGTCCATTTACCTAGAAGTTCTAATGGAGTGTGGGATGACCGCACATTTGATGATGATCCTAGAGAAGTCGAATGTTCATGAAGAGGTTCATGAAGTGGATCATCATGAAAATGTGGAGTTTTTGGCGATATTTCAACACTTTGAGATATAATTAGAGATTGTTCTTGTTCTTGTGTTGATGGGTTACTTATAGATGATGCATCTAGGTCAATAGTGGTTGACGAAGGTAAACTGCATGGATCAACAGGTCTTAGAGCAACAACTGCTTGAACTGGAGAAACAAAACTTGGTGGTGGATTGAAGTATTCATTAAACATTGGTTGGAACAAGAGATCCTAATCATTCTTAGTTGGTGGGATATAAGGTGGTTGAGGAATATGATTTGGATCGAGTCCTGAACTGATTGTTCTAGGAGTCATTAATTGAGATACGGGTCCTGAACTAAACTGTTCAAAAGCCATTATTGTTGGCTCATCAAAAGTTACATGAATTTTTTCCATCATTAGACAGGTTATTTTGTTGTAGATTCGGAAAGCCTTCTTTGCATGAGCGTAACCAACAAAAATATCAATATTGGCTTTTTCTTTTAATTTACAAAAATCCTCATTGTCATTGGTCGGATAACACAGGAAGCAAAGACATGAAGATAAGATAAATCCAGTTTCTTGTTGTGCATCAGATCATATGGAGTTTTGTTGTAACAGAGACGTACGAGGGATCTGTTTTGGGTATAACAAGCTATATCTGCTTCTGCCCACAGAAACAATGGAGCTTTAGAAAAAATCAATATAGTGCGAGCAGCTTCCACTAAAGTGCGGTTCCTTCTTTTGACAACGCCATTTTGTTGTGGAGTGCATGCAGCGGATGTTTGATGTGATATTCTGACTATTTCATAATATTCACGAAGAGTCTGATTCACAAATTCAGTTCTATTATTTGTTTGGACATTTCGGACAGTTGCATTCAAACGAACTTGTATCTGCTTTAAGCAATTGATGATGACCTCGAGAGCTTCATCTTTAGATCTCAAAAACTTAACCTACGTAAATCTTGAGTAATCATCGATGATAACCAAGATATATTTCTTCCCATTTATACTCTCCACACGCATTGGCCCACAAAGATCCATATGCAAAAGATATAATTTTTCCTGATTAGTGTCTTTAGCTTTAGGTTTATGAGAGGACTTCTTACTTTTCCTGAGTGAACATGCCGAAAATAGATGATCTTTCTTGAATTTTAGCTTTGGCAGTCCTCGAACAAGACCTTGTTTGGCTAACTGGTTAAGAGTGCCAAAGTTTAACTAGGTCAACCGTCGGTGCCATAACCAGCTTTTAGTCTTGGAGACTTTAGATAACAGACAGATCAGAGAAGAATGCAGCATATCATCCAGTGAAATGGTGTACAAATTTGTATCTTAGGATCCGGAAATTAAATCAGTACCGTCTAAATTCCGAACATAACAAGTGTGTTTTCGGAATGCGACTTCAAGATCCGAGTCACAGAATTGACCCATGAAGAACAAATTATGCCCGAGACCCTTAACATAGTAAACCTGTAAGATTGTAACATTCCCTAGCTGATAGTCACCATAACCCTTTATCTTTGCAATCTGATCATTACCAAATCTGATAGTCTCTAGAAATTTGTGAAGGAAGTTAATGAGCTAAGAGCAGTTTCCTATCATATGCTTGGAGCATCCGGAGTCTAAATACCAGAGAACAATTTGGACAACCTGAAATTAACAAGAGAAGTAGATGGAGAATTTGAAATAGTAGATAACCAATGTTTGTTGGGTTCCGAGATGTTAGAAGGCCTAGATCCTAAGATATTAGGTTCACTATTCAAATCTACTGATTTTGCAACTTTGGTTTTCCTACGGTATATTTTAATCTCTGGATTAGGATTAGCTAGGGGTTTTGAAGTGGTTTCCTTAAGAGGCTCTACTGTAGTAGAGGTGATCCTAGTTAAAGGACACGTATTTCCAGCTAGTGTGAAGGTCCATCCTATGGGTTTCCACCTATAACCAATATCAGTGAATATTTTACCAGTAGGTTTCCAAGTTTTCTTCCTTTTGCTACTCTAAGAGGATTTAGATTTAGAACGCACATTCACATCATTAACAAAGTCAAGAAAACACAAATCATGATTTTCATCAAACATACATTGATTACATTTAGCATTAATTAATTCTAAATTCGCATTCAACATTGTATGCTTAACATTCGCATTACAAACGGGTTTACTTACATGATTCATTTTATTTGAATTATATTTAATGTTCCTAGAGTGGTCTTCTATTTTATTCTTCATGTTGCTACTGGTGGTTTGCGAGATCCTATTGTTCTTGGTATTTCCTAAAGGCTATGATCTGCTAGCCCTAGTAGAACTCTTCATTCCTGTAGAAGGCAACACAGGTTTGTTAGAATCTTGTGTTATGTGGGAATCTACCTGTTTTCGAGTGTTACTTGACGATGTGGCAGGTTCAGTAAACCTAACTTTCCTGTTTTTGTTCATTGGTGTGATCGCAACTAATTTCTCACTAGGTTTTAGTAAACTAGGGCATATGGCTGTAACATAAACTGGCTCCTCCTGAATTTGTTTAGCATACTTACAAGCAAAGTCTAAATCACTATCTAAAGGTCTGAGAGCCCTAGCGTGTTTGACTAATTCCCGAAGAATGTCAGCATTTTCTTGAGTGTGCTTAATATAGTCTATGTGAGCATCCTTGTTTCTTAATACTTTAGGAGATAGAGGTTCTAAATCAAGCTTAAACATTCCTGGAGCAATAACCTTGGCATTATTTGGTTGGGCAACCTTTTCAACAACATTTTTGCCTTTTAAACTCTCAATATGTTTTCTCAAATTAGCAATTGAGACATCTTTTGCATCTAGCTTAGCTTGCCATTCATTTATTTTAAAAAATTCTAGAATTTCAGGAACATTTTGATTGTTTAAAGCTCTATTATTCAGAAAACTCCCTTTTTGATGTTGTAATTTAAGTTCAAGATTAACATTATGATTTTCAAGTCGTGAACATCTGAGTACAACTTCATCAAAACTTTTCTTTTCAACCATTTGTTCCTTTTTGGCAAGCTCAGCCTTGAGAACAAGATTCTCACTATATTCATCAATATAATCCTACTCCATTTTAGCATAATTAGTGAGGGTAGCGAGAGAATTTACACATATGTGAACTATATCTTGAGGTAAGAGAAGTTCAAATAAGTGATCATTTTCCTGTATCAACCGCTCACTTTCAAGATACGAAGCAAATCTAATTTTGGTTTTTTCATAGGCTCTAAATGTTTTAAAGAACATTTTTCTAAAAAGGAATTTATATTTTTTTGACTTTTTATAATTTTCTTATGAAGTAAAAACGATTTTACATGAATTAAATGTTTAAAAATACTAAACTATTTAATAAAAATCTGAAAAAGAATTAGCAAAAGTGTATTGAACAAGGAGGAATCTGATAAAAATAAGCTGGTGAAAACAGCTTATCAAATAAGCTGTGAAATAAGCTAAAACAGCTTATTATACAAAAGAGCTCAAAATGTGTATAAGTAATAGATTTTGCAAACATAAACCGAAAAAGACCCAAGGGCGAGTTGGTAGTGCGTGTGTTGTGTAAAACGTTTGGTGAATAGGGGTGAGGTCCCGGGTTCGAGCCTTGCTCACCTGGGACTTTCCCCAATTCCCAAATGTTTTTTAAAAGCCATTTTTACAACTTTTTAGAGGGATTAAAAATAAGCACTTTTTACAAAAACACTTTTTTTATAACCCACGAATAAGCACTAAAATAAGCTAAGAAAGTGACAGAATAAGCCTAAACTTCACTAAGTCTAAAATGCTAACTGTTTAGCTAATTTAAGCCTAATAAGCAAACCCAAAAGAGAATTAAGCTAAGACAGGTAAAGGGGCATATCTAAAAAGCACTTAAGAACAAAAATAAGCAACTACAATAAGCTAGAATGACAGTTTAATCAAAAAGCTATGAAACTTAAAGATTTTAAGCTACAAGACAAATAAGCTAAAATAAGCTCTAAACTGAAAGAAATAAGCTAAATTAGGCTTAAACTAACCTAATAAGCTAAACTAAACCTAGAATAAGCAAAAGCAATAAGCTAATAAGCCTAAATAAGCAAATAGCTTTTTGGCCAAAACTGATAAGCAAAAAGGCCAAGAGGGACTTTTCTAGCTTAAAAATAAGCTAGAAAAAGGATCCTTATGGCTTAGTGGCTTATACCACTAAAAAGATTGGCCAAAAAGCTACAATAAGCAACAATGAAAAAGCAGTTTGAAATTCAGATAAGCACTTAAAAAGCTTCATGAAAAGGGTATCTCACACAGATTCAACACTTAGACAAATTTTTGCAAACTTTTGCAATCTTAACAAAACACCAATTTTGAGCTTAAAAATAAGCAAACAAACAGATCCTTATGACTATATAACCTACAAACAGATTAAGATTTGACCTCAAAGAACAAGAATCAACAATCAAAAAGCATTTTGAAATTCACAATAAGCCACAAAAAGCAAATGAAAAAGCATTTTTTCAAATTATTTTCAACACTTACCAATATTTGACAGTTTTGGCAAAACACAAATAACAATGCAGGCGTATGACCCTTTTTTCTAACTGTTTTCGCATTAGGACAAACTCAAAAACATCACAAAATCTCAATAAGCAAAAGCACAATCAAATAAGCCAATAAAATAAGCTTTAACCTAACAGATCCAAACCATAAATTCTTAAAACCTAAAAAATGAGATTTAACACTTAATAACTTAAACAAACTGAATCTTAGGACTAATTTAAGCTAAACTAAACTGGACCAGAGTAAAAAACTCATTTTGACCCATTTTGACCTTCAAAATCAGTTAAACCAAACACCCCTTTAAACTCTTAAATGCTTTTTTAACTTGAAAACTTAAATCTTTTATGAACAACCCCTTAAGACCAGATATCTAACAAGCATAATAAGCAATATTAAGCATATTTAAACAACCAATAAGCAATCAAATAAGCTAAAACAGATTGTGCTAGTTTATAAGCTATTTTAAGACAGATTATATGAAAACTCAAACAAATGGTTTCTAACTAGAAAAACAAGCATTAATATGCATTAAACATATAAGCAAACCAAATAAGCAAATTAAGCAGACAATAGCACAAAATAAGCTGTTGATGAAATAAGACTAAAATGAAAGAATGAAAACTTATAAAGGCACCCTGCTTCAAAACAGGGCAAATAAGAGCTCAAAAGAGTTATTACTAGTCTAGTTTATCAAAGAATAAGCTAGTAGTGCCATAGCCATCCAAATCCGGCTTATATCCAAAAAGCTTTTGAGTGGTTTTTGGTAAAATAAACTTAACCTTTACAAACTATGAAAAGTTTTGTCAAGACTTAAGATAAACAGCTTAAGAAGGTATAAAAGAGAGATTTTGAGAGCTTATAAAAATAGTATTAAACAATCAAAAACTTTACTTAAAAAGGGGGTAAAAACATAAAAACTTCAATCTTTCATTAAACTTAAAATCATTACAAGGCTTTTAAGAAAACATTATAATAAGCTGAAAAACTTAAATTATAAGCTGAAAAACTACTAAAAAATCTGTGCCAAAAGGCTTACAAATAAGCTATTTTACTAACTCGAAAGGGAAGCATTCTAGGAGGTGTGCTTTCTTTATGAGAGCTCTTGCAGCTGTTTGTCTTGTGTGTGAGAGAGGTCACAAAGCAATCCTAGCCATCCAATTTGAATGTCCTCTAAGCCAAATGATCATAGCCCTTAAATCTTTGTCTTGTTCTCTTGACGAATAGGGATGCAAAGGATAAGGTGTGGGGTGTGTAGACAAAATGCAGAAGAAAGGGGAACAGTGTTGGGGTTAATTTGGCGGGTAGTGGAGATAGGACAACCAAAAAGATATACAGTGTTAGCGCATTTTTTTAATGTTTAGGAAATGTCAAGAATAGTCCTTGAAGGTTTATCAGTGTATTGCAATCATAGTCCTTAATGTGTACAACTTTGGTCCTTGGAGTTTGGGTTGGGTTAAGGACTAACGGGGTTAAATTTAAAAGGGGTAAGGGATAACGAGAGTGGAGTTATAAGGGTGTTAGGCTTGGTGTTTGGGCTGGGTATGGTTTTTAAAAGGACTTGGGCTTTTATTTATGCTTAAGGTTTATAAGGTTTTGTAAAGTATAAGTGGGCTGACCCGGGCCCACTAGGTGGGTACGGATGGGCCCACTTTTGGCAATTTAGGTTTTCGGGTTCGGTTTTCGATGCTCTTTCCAATGCCTCATCCCGGGGTTGACTTTGACTTTTTGACTTTTTGACTTTTGTTGACTTTGACTTTGTCTTTTTTACTTCTCACGGTCTTTCCGTTCTCGTGCTCGGTTTTGTCGTTTTGGCTTCGATTTTTGTCCTTTTCTTGGATATCCGTTTCCTGCACAATACAAATGCAAAACATACAAATACAATGTATTTTTGGTACGTTTTTAGTCATTTAAGTCCGGTTTTAGTGGTCAAAGGTATGTGTAATTAAACACATACCAAAATCCCCCATACTAAGATATTGTCGTGTCCTCACGCAATGCTATAAGTAAGCACTTAGAAAACTAAGAATCTCGATCCCCCTCGACTAATTACCTCGAAAAGTAGCTAAGTGTTCATCGAGGGGAATTAAAGAATCAAGAGTTTAGAAAAGCCCCGTTTTGACCATTCTTAAGGATATACACTTACTACCACAAATATTTTTTTTTATTATTTTTATTATTTTTATTTTTATTATTTATTTTTTTTGTATTTTTTCTTTGGGTTTTTGGCATTAAATAGTCGCGTACTTTCTCAAATGTGTCCATAGTGTACTAAATTTTTTTCCCATATTGTACCTCAACCTTCACTTTCATGCCCATATGGTCACTTTTTTACCGACTACCGGTTAAACCGGCTAAATTTGTTCCAAAAGCTGACGTGACATTTTATTAATAAAATATAAAGTATTTGTTTGTATTAAACACATTAAATGCTTATCTACTTTCTCAAATGTACTCATATGATACGTGTACTAAAAATGCTACACTTTTTTTACGTTTTCGTCCAATTTCTTACGTTTTTGTCTGGTTTTATACTTTACGTTTTCGTTCATTTTTTTTACGTTTTCGCCCGTTTTTTTACATTTTCGTCATATTTCTTACGTTTTCGTCTGTTTTTTTTACGTTTTCGTCTAATTTTTTACGTTTTTGTTCGTTTTGGTGTTCTCGTCTGTTTTCTTACGTTTCTAGTTTTATACTTTACGTTTTCGTTCGTTCTTTACGTTTTCGTCAGTTTTTTACGTTTTCGCCCAATTTCTTACGTTTTTGTC
>BQNB010066102.1:18785-34691 GCA_026074375.1 Tanacetum coccineum
TTGACCTTTTGCCTTGGTTAAAGGGCATTTGGTTGAGATTTGCATTTGAGTTATTTTAAGTGTATACTACCAGCGAATCAAGCACATATGTGAAATGAAAAGGACAAATGCTTAGAAAAGTAGTAAGAAAATTAAACAAAAAATCAGAACTACAAATGCTGGTTCCCCTATGATGGGAGAAAGGGTCAAAAAGCTGTCAATAATAGGAACTTACTAAAGCATCCATCATAGCATGTTTAAATTGCAAAGCTCGATTTTTATGAGTTTCAAATTAAGCAAAGTGTGGGGTATTTTGACCATAATATGCAACATCCTTATATTTATTTAGCATTTTATTTGTTACTGCCACCCAAAAGATTGCATCAAAAGCAAGTAAGTAAAACAAATATGGGAAAAAATACCAAAAATGTGAACTACCATGCAAGGTGAAAATTAGGGTCACTTTGACACAATGCAATCTGTCATTTTGGTTGACCAAGAAAGCTACAACTACCTTGCAGGGCAAAAGCTTCCGGCTGCATCTAATAAGATGGTCGACCGACTCGGTCGTGACGGTCGAGAGTCGGTCGCCACTATTGTAAATCGGTCGTCAAATTTGGTCGTCGAAGGATAAAAAGCACGAGTTGGTTGCACTCACGATGGGTGTCCTTTTTTTTAACCGTTATCAACATTAAATAAAAAAACTTTTTTAAACATTAAAAACATAAACTCTTCATTATAAATACCCCATTTATATCACCATTTTACACACAAATTCAAACTACATTTCTCTTACTAATTTACAATGTCTAAGAGAACTCCCAAAACAAAAACCCCAAGACCCCGAGTTCAAGAAAGCGTTCCGCATTTAACACCGGATCCGAATTTCCAATTATCCGATGTCTCACCACCAATTCGATTTTGGCCCTCAAGTTTCGTGTGTAACTCGGCACAACAACCAAGACAACCTAATTACCAAAATCGTCCATTTAGTCCTCCGTATAACCCACAAGAACCTTATTACCATCAACCAATGTATCGCCCGACATGCGGACCACCGTCTCCGTCTCCGCAACCAAATCAAGTGTATTCTCTGCTTAATTGTCTTAATCTTGATATGGATATGGATAACTTATTTAGTACGCAAGAATATTATACGGGTCAAGGTTCGGGTCACGATTATTATGCGGGTCAAGGTTCGGGCGGTAATCAAGAATTTCATACTGGTGAAGATTATTCTATGGATCATGGTTCGGCTCACGGTTCGACTCAAGTTGAAGACGACTCTTCGATCGAAGAGATGGCGACGCCCGCTGAAGGTAAGAAGGTTTCAAAATGTCGCCCAATGACTATACAACCAAAAGAAAGTTTCAAAACGTCTCCATAGACAATAGCAAAAGAGATCGCGTTGTGTCAAGCGTAGTGTGACGTGTCGAAAAACAACATAACGGGAAACGCTATGATGAGCAAGGGATTTTGGTTAAAGGTTATTGAGTACTTTGAGAAAGAAATGAGGTCGTACCGAGGATACAATTCTGTCCTCACCAATTTGGAAATTAGAGTTCATCCTATAATTGGTGCATTTTGTGCTATATTCGATAATGTCCAACTATGGGAACGAGAGTGGGTCATGTGACCTCAATGTGTATCAAAAAGCGTGTGTGAAATATGCAGCTGAGTATGATCATGAATTTTCATTGGAGCCGTGTTGGGAAATTTGGAAGAATCATCCTGCTTGGAAACAAGTTGAGATGCTTGCATTTTTCTCGAAACAATACCCGGGTAGCAAAAAAGCTAAGACTTTGCTCAGCGCAAGGTGGTTTGAATTTGAACGAGGACGCAATGAGGAAGTGATACGGGAAGTACGACAATGGATCGGGACCGAGCTAGAGCTAAAAATCATCTACCTCCTCTCGTTTTGAAGCTTCAACTACTGCAAGAGAAGGTATCATTGACATGGTAGCCGGTAAATGGAAGAGTTTCAAGGCAGGAAGCTGGGAAAAAAGAAGGAGCAATAACAGTCCTATATAGACTTGAAAAATCATAAATTGGATATCCATGAAAAGGAAAATCGAGAGGCAGCGGAGTTGAAAAGACAGGAACGTTAGCTAAAATGTAAAAACCTTGAACTAAAATTAAGTATGAAATGAGACAAAGACTTACGCTTCTATATGAAAAAAATTGACGAGACTTTGCCCCTGATACAACAAGAAAAGCTCTACGAAATGAAGCAACAAGTTAAGGAACTCTACGAATTAGATTTTAGTTTAAGTTTTTAATTATTATTGTAATGTTTTTAATTTTATGTATTGTAATGTTTGAATTTTATTTGAATAATTATGTATTGTTTTTATTTTAATGAATTTTAATTTTGTTTAAAAAAAATGATGGTGGCCTTAGTGTAGCTAAAAGGTCACATGTATGTCGCCGGA
The DNA here is from genome assembly GCA_026074375.1 of Tanacetum coccineum. Lineage (NCBI taxonomy): Eukaryota > Viridiplantae > Streptophyta > Magnoliopsida > Asterales > Asteraceae > Tanacetum > Tanacetum coccineum. The sequence goes on from BQNB010066102.1 coordinate 21,197, forward strand.
GAGACAAAAGCTCACGTGACAGGAAAATATATAGGTCGTCGAGGCTGAGGTAGCCTAATAGTTAAGCAAATACATGACAAGAAGATTTAATGCTCAAGAGCTCAGGAAGCTCCTCAAGTTCTCTGGTTAGATAGCAGGGACTTAAAAAACACTAAAACTGTCATCAACTATCTCCATGTGGAAGAAAAAAATATAATTCCTAAAGAAAGACCAAAGTGGGTACCATCTTGTTGGATATATGAGATGTTACTCTCACAAAAACTTGCCCACAAAATATTATTACGGCAACTCTTTTGTTATATGAAACAATGGCACTAAAAATTTCTTTATATAAAAACTTGAAATGTATTTTATTTGTTTGTAGGGAACTGGTACATCATGGCTACCAGTACATTATCCCTTTTATAGATCAATTGTATGGCCATGTAATAAATGTAAACTATTGAAATAACGTGCTTGTCAAAATTATCTTGCCGTAATATATTTCCACATACTGTACTTGACTTACTATGTAGAAGTAAAAAATGAATTTTCTTCACCACAAAAACATGTCTAAAATATTAGCCATACTATTCTTTTCTCAACTCCAATAGTAAGGCTTGTCCCCCATTCTTTATTTTTTATTTGTTGCATGCAAAACACATTAGTTCAGATTCTCCCCGTAATGTGTTTTGGTTGAACTCCCAACTTTCGTCTGAGCTCTTGAAACTTTTCTCATGGATTTGTTTTTATGAAAATGTTAGGTGATCATTTGTTCCACAAAATTCAAGTTGCACCTCTCCGTCTTCAATTGCTTCTCTGATAAAATGATGTTTCAAAGCGATATGATTTGTGCGGCTATGATGAACCGGGTTCTATGCGATTGCTATTGCTGATATGCTGTCGCATAAAATTTTTGTAGGCTTCATTTGCTTTTCTCCAATATCTTCAAAAATTCTTCGTAACCAAATTGCTTGTGATGTGGCTAGAACTGCTGCAACGTACTATGCCTCTGCTGATGATTGTGCGACTATTTGCTGCTTCTTTAAGCACCAACTAAACACACCTGAACCAAGTGAAAAAATATATCCAGATGTACTTTTCATGTCATCAGGACATCCTCCCCAATCACTGTCACAAAAACCATGCAAAATTATGTTTACATTTTTTTCGAACTTGATTCCAAAATCTTTTATAGCTTGCAAATATCTTAAAATTCCTTTAACAACTCCCAAATGAATCTCACTAGGATTATGGATAAATCTTGAGAGTCAACTTGCGGCAAACATGATGTCAGGCCACATCGCTGTGAGGTATAACAATTTCCCAACGAGACTTCGGTAGAGTGTAGCATCCACTTTACTTGAACCGTCTTCTTTCATGAGCTTCTCATTGACAACCAAAGGAGTGTCCTTAGATTTGCATTCGTACATATCAAAATTCTTCAAAATCTTCTCGACATACTTTTCTGGACAAATAAATACGCCGCCTTCATCTTGATATATTTCCATTTCGAGAAAATGATTTAAAAGTCCTAAATCACTCATCTCGTATTTTTGCATCATCTCATTCTTTAAATCTTCAATTATTTTCTTGTTATTTCCTGTCAAAACAAGATCATCGACATAGAGCGCTACAATTAAAATGTCATTTGTACCTAGATTTTCTACATACAAGGTTGGCTCGCTCTTGCTTTGATCAAAACCTTTTTCTTTGAAATAACCATCGATTTGGCTATACCACGCTCGTGGTGCTTGCTTGAGCCCGTAAAGAGCTTTCTTCAACTTGTAAACTTTTTCTTCTTTCCCTTCAACCTCGAATCCTTGAGGTTGATTCACATAAACTTCTTCTTTAAGTTCTCCGTTCAGAAACGCTAAGTTGACATCGAGTTGGTATAGTAACCAACCTTTCTGCCTGCTAGTGAGATGATTGCTCGGACTGTGTCCATTTGAGCAACTAGAGAAAATGTCTCGTTATAGTCAATTCTGGGTTGTTGTGAGTAACCTTTTGCGACTAGGTTCCCCTTGTTTCTGAACGGAACCATATGTGTTGTACTTGACTTTGTAGACCCATTTGACACCAATGACGTCTTTGTCTGAAGGTGTCTGTGAGCTCCCATGTGTTGTTCTTTTCGATAACTTGAATTTCGTCCTCCATTGCTTTCTTCCATGATTCATCTCTAATCGCTTCTTCTAAACTTTCTGGTTCTACATGACAAAAATTAGCATTGTATATTTCTGTCAACGAACGAAGTTTTCTTGGTGGTGGACTTTGAGATTCATGAGGTTCTTCGCTGGGTACTTCGTCATGTGATGGTTGATTTTCATCACATTCTAGATGTGCCTAATCCTGCATATTGTTAGGAGGAAAACTTGTTCCTTTCTTTTTTTCTTCTTCCCAATCCCAGGAAGAATTTTCATCAAAAATTACATCTCGACTAACTATTACATTTTTTGTTTTTAGGCTATGCAATCTATAAGCTTTTTCACTTGTCTCGTCTAACTTATGTCTTTTTTTCTTTGGTATTTGAGAATAACAAATGCAACAAAAAACTTTAAGATGTCTTACCGAAGGTTTTCTTCCATTCCACGCTTCGAGTGGAGTCTTGTTATCGAGGGCTTTTGTTGGACTTCGGTTCAGTAAATATATTGCCGTGTAAACCGCTTCCACCCAAAAACTTTTTGGTAAACCTTTCTCGTGCATCATTGATTTTGCCATCTTTCTCTTGACTACACCATTTTGTTGAGGTGTATATCGAGTTGTGAGCTGTCTTTGCATGCATTCATCCTCACAAAACTGGTCAAACTCTTTTGAGTTGTATTCTATTCCTTGATCACTTCTCAAAATTTTAATAATACTCCCCGTTTGTTTTTTGACAAAATTCCAAAAACTTGTGATTTTTGTTCCATGAAATAAACCCATGTCATTCTACTAAAATCATCAATAAATAGAATGAAATAGACATTATTACCATGAGATGGATTCCTCATTGGACCACAAAGATCGGTGTGTACTATCTCGAGAATTTCCTTGGCTCTCCAAACGACTCCTTTCGGAAATTGTTTCCGATGATGCTTTCTGAGCGCACACCCTTCACAAACTCCTTCAATCTCGTGAATTTGTAGAAAACCTCCAACCATATTTTTCTGGTGGGGTAAATTTAGACTTTGGAAATTAAGATGTCCAAGTCTCATGTGCCATAACAAAGCCTCATCTGCGGTTGTGGCTTTCAACACAATGTGTTCTTAATATCTGAATGTTGATCGGAAAACTTCTGTTTTGCCCCATTATTATCTTCTGCATTAACTCTCTATTTCTACCTTTGTTATAAATACTGCAACCTTTTCCTTCAAAAATAATAGAGTATCAGTGCTCTACAAGTTGTCCAACACTAAGCAAATATTGCGTAAGGTCAAGGACTAGTAAAACATCATTAATATATTTGATACCTGCTTTTGTCTTGACCGGGATCTTTCCTTTTCCCTTCACTTATACAAATGCTCCGTTTTCCATTTTTAATTAAGAATTTCTTGCAGTATCAATATTGACCAAAATATATTCATTACCCGTCATATGGTTACTACAACCACTATCAAGAAACCATGTGTCACTTCTTTCAACGTTTGCTGGGTGACAAAAGAAAACAAAATACTCCACGAAATACAAACTGTCAACAACGAAGAACAATACAAGGCTCTCCCCCAATGCTGGATGGAACATTTGATCTCCGAAATACTCCATCGCCAACCCAAGAAACACAACAAATCAACTTCGCACCACCGGTTTACCCAAACCAACCATACTACCACCAACCATACAATAACCCGCCATTCGCACCTCCACAACAACAAAATGTGTTCAACCCATACGGACATCCAAACAACATGTATGGCCACTACGAATATGGTTCACAATATACTGTTGGCGGCTGTTCATCTCAACATAACCTTTTTGCTTCTTCATCTCAATCCAACGTTGCCTTTTCTTCATCTTCTGTATGACGTTTTAGTTTAGTTGATGATGACTTTACTAAAATGTACTCCCCTCAGTTTTCAAATTCGTTTCATGAGGGGCAGTCCCTAGTAGAAGAAGTGGAAGAGATACAAGTCCCGACCCCTAAAAAGAAGTATAACCGAAGACGTCATACGGCCCCGACAAAGAAGCCGCAGAATGAAAAAGGAGAGGAACAACGTTGTTATTCATGGACCCTTGAGGAAGAGACTGCATTGTGCAAAGGTTGGGTTCATATATCTAAAGATATCTTTGTGGGTAATGCGAGAAAGGAGAGGGGATTTTGGGTTCAAGTTGTTAAGCACATGCAGGCGACTTGTCCGATATCTAAACGTTAGAAATACGATATGGTTAACGGAAAATGGAAGACCGTGCATCCCAAAGTTGCTAGTTTTTGTGGTGTGTACGCTAACGCTATTCGGACGTACACTAGTGGAGCCGACGATGCGGATTATCTTCAAAGGGCATTGACAGATTATCAAGTTGAGTATAGAGTCCCGTTTACACTTCTTCATTGTTGGGAGGTGTTAAAAATGTGATAAATGGAATATCGAAGAAGTTCCAGAGTTTTTACAAGAGATGGAAGAGAAAAATAACAGGAGATACAAGTCGAGTGGCTCTAGTTCGTTCAACACGAGAGAGTCAGGAGAATGAAGCATCAATTTGAATACCACAGGTAGGGACAATGAAGATGAAGTGGAGGAAGTTCATCAAAGTCGTCCCACCAGCAAAGACCAAGAAAATAGGAAAGCAAAAGTGGGGTCATCGGCAGGTACAACAAATGCCTTTGATGTGGAATTGTTGGCAAAGATGATGGCCACCGAGTATGTAATGGCCAGCGACCCGTACAATCTTCAAAACAGCCAAGAAATGTCAGAGTTATTACGGATCAAAACCGTTAAAGAGACAAAGCGTTATATGAGTCGACGATCGATGAAGACTTGAAGGCGATACGGCTATTCGGTTGATTTCACGTTTTTAATCTATCTATGTAATGTTTACGTTTTAATCCGTACGCGTACGCTTCTTAATTTATGCAATGTAACGTTTTTAATTATTGAATAATAAAAGTTTTAGTTTTTAATAAAAAAATGGGTTGTCCGGTGAGGGGTAGTATGATTGATAATAGTGAATTGTGAGAGAGTGTGAGGTAAAAAGTAGGAGAGAGAAAACTGACGTGACGCTGATGTATCTGGCGAGGGAGTGTTTTTAATGGTGATAGATAAAAGTAGCTTAAAATCAAAATCTAATTGTAAAGATAATGTGCTTATAAAGCATGATAATCTCCACTAGTTTTAATAATAAGGTTAACTACCTTATTGCTATCAAGTTTGCTATCAAATTTGGGAGACTGAAAACTAATCAGACTATAAACATCCATTAAAAAAACAAGTAACATAATCAGGTGGTTCAAAATCTAGCTATAGTAAAAAGTGATTTGAATTATAAAATGAGAATGAGTACTGTAGTAGAGACTTACAGTGATCATGAGTAAATATAAAACCATCTAATAATCCTAACTTTAAATACTTTCTTATGGATTGCATGACTTTGATTATCCAAGGAAACTAATGGATCCTTTTCACTAAAAAGAGTGCATAGTTGTTCAATAGTTAACACTTATTAATACTTAATTAAGAATTCGTGTATGTATTTTTTCTTTTCAATATAGAGTACGTTAAAACCTGCAAACAATTTAAATGTCCTTTTTATCTAGCTGTTGAATCTTGTTAGCAACCTCCATCAGTTCTGGTCTTTTTTCCACTTCGTCTACCTTGCAACATTTTATACCAATCTTTAGAAGCATCGTCATTTGAGCTTGAGCATTCTCCGTGCCTCCCATTTCCTTATCAAATACCTTTTCCCTCTCTATGGTCTCCACCCACCTTTTTAACTCGCTCCTATGCGTACTTGGCAACCTCCCTGTCATTGTCTCTAGTATCAGTTTCCCTAGACTCCAAACATCTAAATTCATGTCAATGCGACCTTGTTTATTAAGTTGTGTTCTTGTTCAACATTATCCATAGGTAATATGGTGTAATCCATCAAAGAGGTTGCATCCATTTGTCCAAAAGTACGTTAGAAGATTTGAGGTTACCAGAAGCCACTAACAGATTAGCTGGTAGTTTCTTGTACAAGTAAACCATACCCTTTGCTACTCCTTTTTTAATCGTTAAACGAGTTGGCCATTAAGTCCCCCTGCTTTCTTTTCACTTGTAGGGTCTCCTAATCATTCATGCGCATATTATTAAATATCAGGTTATCGATCAGTTCATTAAAAAATCAATCTATATTTACAAAATCAGGGAATGCATGGTTGGATACGTTGGAAAACAGGCCTTTTCTTATGTGCTTTTTAGTAATTGCATGTTTATGCGTTTGTTTATATGTGATTAAGTAAGGAACTAATCAATTAGTCATATGATTAGCATATCCAAACATTAGAAATGAATATTATGACTCTAGTATATTTAATTAAATATATGCGTACGATGAAGCTGCTTTGAGAGGCTGCCATTATGTACAAAGTTGAAAACCAAGAGCTTCTCTTGTGGCCGATAATAGTAGGCGAATAAAGGAAACAAGTTAGGATGAGACAAGTTGCCAAGCGTTCTCATATGGTGATGGAACTCATCTTTTCCGTGGTCATGGGTATTGTACTGTTTGTCCAACCACACAATGGTCCATTCATCACAAAGTTTTGCTTGTAACTGACCCAAAGTTTTCCTACTACATGAGAACCTCAAGAGCGATGCTTAAAGGTCTTGCAGGTCAAAACAACCATAATTGTCTCTAAAAAATGTCAATTTCCCATCCACTTTAGGTGTTGTTGCTACTATCACACCATCCTTTTCACCATCCTTTCTCATGTCCAGCTGGAGGTACACCATAACAAGTGTTGCTATTGCTAGCAAACATGATATTATCACACTTATAACATGGAGTATCAGAATATTCTCATTAGCTTTTGGAACAATTTGATTAGGGGATGATGATGATGAGCCACTTTCATCACATTTTGACATTAGTGGTGGCCCACATCATTTTACAACGATAATACCAAATAAGCCTAAGCCGTTAACGTTTATGCTTAAACCCTAATTTTGGGCAATGTAAACATCTAAAGAGAATGCACAAGCTACAAAAGCTCAAATACAAGTAATATAACATCTCATATAAATATACTTTCCTTTTAAAATAAGGTATAAGTCTCTAATGCATAATGTACAAGTCATTAATGCACGATGTCCAAAATAGCCATTTTACTTCCATTTTCCTAAGTAAACTTGTACAATCTATTGAGTACAAGTTACAAGCAAGTCATATTCTTCTTTTACATCCTATATTCATTCTCATATCATGAAATCACAAGAAACCTAAGTTAGAAACCCTAACCCAAGCTAAATAGCAACCCGTGACCCATTTATTGATTTTTATCCATTGTAAACCTCAACCAACACTCAAATAAGTTGTAATAACTTATATTACAACATAATCAATCACATTCCATCCTTATTTCATCATTTCATTATCATCATACACGAATTAAAACCAAGAAACCCTAAACGTGCCCTAAATGGAACATTTGACACGTTTACTCATTTTCACCTATTTTAAATCCAAACCACTTATGAATTCTTATGAATAACCTTTAATATGAGTCTTGTGAACATATATATGTATATATCATTATATTAGCAATATACACGAATTGGAAGCATGAAAACCCTAATGAAACCATTTTGTGCCCTAATATGACCCGCGACACATTTCACCCATTTTCTACCCATTTTAACCCAAACCACTTATCAATTCTTGATTATAATCCTTAATACAAGCCTTATAATTAGTAATCTATCATTCCTAACTAAGTACACACGAAATGCAAGCTTAAAAACCCTCATGAACCTTAACTGAGCCCTACTTGAACCCATACACCATTTCCTTCATTTTTGACCCATTTTATAATCAACCATGTGATCAAGCACCTTGATGACTAACCTACTTCATGTCCTAGCTGCTTACAAGCACCTCAAGTTTCTCCTTGGTCACCAAGACTCCAAAATATCCCCTTTATCTCTTATCTTAGCCGCGACAAACACATGGAGGTTCCAAGCCCTTCTAGCTAATTTCTAGCATATAATACTCATCTTCTAGCTTCACCACATCAACTACTAGCTACTCCAAGTATCCTAGATCAGATCATGAAGAACCCTTAGCCTCCAAGGTCAATTCGTGTATAAATAGGGACCAAAACACTCCATTTCAATTCATCCCCCACTTCTTCTTTCTATAACCCATTTGAGCAACAGTTCTATGCTCAAGAAGATCCTAAGGAGATCCAAGAATAAGAAACAAGTGAAGCTTTGAAGATTTGAAGCCCCAAGAATAAGAATAGAGGCGTACGAGTGGAAAAACTACCCGAATTGACCCATAACCTCCATTTTTTATCCTTGAAGCTCAAACCCAGGTTCATGCTCATCATTTCTGCTCCTATACTCATAATATATCTCTATGATCATGCATGAACACTTGCTAAAAGAATCTAAGCTAAAATCTAGGCGTTTTGCCATTTTGATCCAAACCGAACCCAAAAAACCCTAATTTCATGTTTTTCATTGATCTTAAAGTTATAATGCTCAAATATTGTTATAATATATCATATATGATGTTAATTTAACAACTTTATTCACTTTTGAAAGAATTTGAAATAAAAACCCAAGTGTTTTTGATTAAAAACCCTAATTCGACCCGTTTTTGATTTTTTGGCTTAACGAATCATTAAATTAAACTTTGGTTATGTTAAAATATCTTATTTTAACTTATATTAATAAGCTATAACATGCAAATATCATTTGGAATGTTAAATATAGCTTGCATGTAAATTAGCACCTAATTTGTAATTATTTTCATGCAAAAGGGTAAAAGTTGTAAATTTTGGAAATAACTAAGTACAAGGGCTAAAAATGACATTTTATGAAACTTATAACTTCAAGGGTAAGTTTTGCCAAGTTTTAAAGTTAAATGATTACTTATTATATGCTTATTATATTAAAAGGACTATTTTTGCAAATATTCATAAGTTAAGGGTATAAAGTGTAAATTTGATATTTTATGAAAAATAATATAATCTTATAAATAATAAAACCTTAATGTATCTCATTACTAGGGAAATTTATATGAGGGGTACCATTTGGGTATTTGTTTTGACGAATTTGTTGGGTTTACGATTTAAAGTGCCCTGACTCCTCAAACAATACTGCGTGGCCTCTGGATTATGATTGCCCGAAGAAAGATACTCTATATCCATAATTAATCAATCAAATATCATTAATCTTTCTCAAAGTTCTTGAGTATAATCTAAAACTAAGACTTGACATATTACCTCATGTGCGTGTTGAAGCCATTATACTTTCCAACTCAATTAGATTTCTCTGTACTCTTAAGGTGAGTTCATAGCCTCACTTTTCAATCTCTTTTCATAAAACCCGTGAGGGGGATACATGCTACAAATCCTGAATACAAGTGTTTTCTAAATGTATGCTATCCTGATATATTATTGCAAATGATATCTAAGTCCCTCTTTATGCCAAAAGTCCCCCACCATCATTGTCCATTAATTACTTGAACTGAACGTACTGGTTGAGTAAACGCAAATATTATGGATAGTACTATCGGAATTGACGAACTCGTTTGGTTTATTCTAGTAAAAGCAACCGAACGCACTATATTTGAATGACAAATAGGTATATGGCAAGTACCTACACGGGGGCCATTATCCTTATATACACCACACATTGGGTATATACACCAGTCAGTTTGAGTGCCATGAGCTTAGATGTAATGATGCAATAATAACACTACTCTGTTTTTCTATAATAATTATGCTCGTACAATTATTACACTATGACTTGTATTCAAACTGTTTAATTATAAACCTATGAATTTCACTCAACCTTTGTGTTGACTCTTTTTAGCATGTATCTCAGGTACTTAAGCAATCTATGACGCGGAGTGACTTGGACTTGAAGAATGGCTAAGTAATGGTATCATTTAAACTTTTACGATGTAGATTTTTGGGACCTCTCTTTTGTAAAATTCAAATACTCCCAACAGATCATAAAACGCTTGAAGCATTTAGGTTTTTAATTTTTTGAAACTCATTATACTCATAAATCATGTTTGACTTATTTATTTTTTGATGTGATTTGATTATTTTCAATTATATTCCTAATATCAAAAGCATTTGCAAACGCCCTTTGTTGATCAATCAAGTCATAAGTATCAAAATCATCATCATCGTATGGGTCTTCATCATAGGTCTCCTTCCATTCTTCATACAAGATTTTATTCCCAACACCACTTCCACTAGTAGAAGCTTTAGTACCCTTTGAACACGTTGCCATAAACCTTGCGGTTTCATTGTAAAAGTTTCGCGTTGTAACATAATAACATTTAGTGCAACTTGCTTTAGTAAAAGTTTCACGTTGTAATACTTAATAAAAATAGTATGCGACATCACACAATTTTTTTCTTGCTTTAGTTACTCGTGTTATATTGTACCCAACAAGATATATATAACCTAATCCGTTGATTAGTTGACTTTTTGACCCGTTTAGTTTGACGTCCCGACTAAGCAAAGGAACCACCTTAAGTTTTGTGCTGGCTCCGCCACTAGGAGTGTTGGTCCGTATTATGTATTAGCCCATGTTTTGTATTATTATTATGTATCGGGCTCAAGCCCTTCTCTATAACACTCATGATAATGATAATCATCGATTCATTGTCTTTCATTTATGAGCTACATTTGTATGTGCTCAGTGAGCCAACGAATCAAAGAAAGTGACTAACTGAAACAAAATGCTAAAAAGTTGGATTTTATGTTTGAAGAATTAGACATACTTTGATATATTAGATGAATCAAATCGCATTGCAAATAAATGAAAACTTGAAACCAGTTGTACATTTATTATTGGGCTTATTTCTCAACCAATTATTCTTCAAATTTCTAAAGCTTTTCACAGAACAAAACATAGTTGATACTCTTATTTAACTCATTTTAAGCATTCACTTTTATTCATGTTATTTTCAAATTCAAGTCATGGCTATCATTTTTCTTAACGAATTGTATGTAGTGATGAAATCAGGGTGGGTCACGAGGGGCCACAGGACACCCATGAATTATTGTGACGTAATGTCAGTTTGTTAAATACACATTGTTATGTTTTGTCATGGTTCCGTTGATTGTTTGTAAGTCCCTGATTGTATGTACATAATCATCAATCACCCATCAACACTATATAACACTAGTTAAATGACATGGTATTTTACTATTTTTCTATGTAAACATTCATAATTTCATATCACAATTGGGTATATATCTTCTATACTTGATTATTCAAAACGTACAAGTATTACCGATTGGAAACATAATAATAATCAAACAATATAAACCTCTTGACGTCGTTTTCTCACGTTAAGAACACGATAGTCCATATTAGTTGGCTCGCTCAAAACGAACAAAGGTAAGTCATATCGTGTACCTGTAATACATGCCACAAGTGAACAAACGATACAAGATTGTGTACACATGCATATTTTTGAAGATGTTAACATACCATCATCATCATAGCAGATTGACATGTCTGGATTCCCAAGTCTAATATTATTCTCTTCGATAATTTTTTGTGCATTGCGTAAATCAACCTCGGTGGCAGCTCTAATGGCTTTCCAAATATCTAACAATAATCAAAGAGCTTTTTATGTACTCAATTTTATTTCATATATTTGGTATAAGAAATTGGTCATGAAAAGTTAGTACCTGGTCTTCCACCAGCTCGTGCAACATTATGCCAAAACTCGTTACGCATCTCTTGCAGCTGAGTTTTAGATATCGGGCCATTAGCAAAGCCCCAAGGCGTCGGTTTCCTAACAATGTTGGCTTGGTTATCTACAAGGAAACTTACATATCAATAGACTTTCATGAAAAATATATGAGCCAAGAAACTTAACGTGGCGATAATATGTTCAATAAAGCTGTGTGTATATTCAATCCATAAACAACTTTGAAAGCTAGAATACCTTCACTTCGTAAATTACCATTGCCATTGGCATTGGTTGACATAGCACAACCCATTTTATGCGATTAATGGTGTCTTAGGAAGAAGAAAACGTTATATATAATTACCGTCCTCAAACCTTGATGGTGTCTTAGGAAGAAAAAAATGAGGACGATAATTATATATAGAGCATTAAAATAACAATTAATAGAAAGTTTTTCAAGGCAATTAAAAACATAATTAATTTTTTTATGGTTATAACTAAACGTTTCAATGGATGTTAATGTCATAAAAACCTTTCAAAAATTATTCAATCAGTTATAATTTTAATTAATTGACGTTAATTCACCTATTAATTTCAACCATCTAAAAAACATCCATCCATGTCAATGGCGGACACTCCAAATTAATCTATTATACTAAAAGATTCAGCCCCTTAATTTAATAGGGCTGAATCTTTAAATGCTCTCTATTACCTGATAGCCATAGTTACAAAACCCTGCTGCATAAGTTAATGCAACAAACCAAACTTCAATACCAAGGATGTTATTATCCCTGCAGTTACAACATCTTTCGACTTCCAATCCATAACTCAGCCATAACTCTGCATTCGAACAAGTATAAATTTAACAGATTCCAATTACACAACCCTCCTCCTTCTCCATTCTCTCTCTCCACACGCAGTTAATTATGTAAGTTTATTGATTTGTTTTTTCCTTTCAGGTTGATGAATTCTTCTCAATGTATGATCGTGTTGGGAAAATCAGGTGTGTTTGTTTTAGCTTATATTTTATGCTACAATGATCTATAATCTTTGTGTGGGATTTCATGTTTTTTATTTCAATTCATTATTCATTTTGAAATTAGGGTTTATGTGAGAATTGGGGGTTTTGTTTATTTGGTTTTTTCGATAAGTTGTTGCAGGTTTCACTCCTTTATCATTATCAGTGTGCAGTAAATATTCTAAATATTCAACTGTTACACAACCCCTCATCTCCCAATAAAGCCAATCATCCTACAAATAATCGTCAATTACAACACCAAAGCCCTTAACAGACGGTTCTTTTTCAAATCGAGATTCAAACTAGATAATGCCTCTTCAATTTGATAATCTGGTTATATTTTAGGTTTTTTTTTGTTTTCTACTCATTTTTTGGTAATTACATAAAATTCATAATTTTTTGTTTTTCTTTTGATTAATTTAATTTGGTTGATGAATTTATGGGTCCCTTTTGTTTTTGTACCATGAATTTTTAACCATGTTTTTATTTTGTTTTTCAGGAAACCGTAGACCAGTTTTTTTTATTAAATATAGGTTAGTTCGATATGTATTTTATTTTAAGTTGTTAATGGGGTGTTTGGGATTGGTTGGTTATATTCTTTTACATTGTAAAGTTGTTTGGTGATGCAGTCATAATGGTACTTTCGGCCTCACCTCATACGCA
>BQNB010066103.1:0-34690 GCA_026074375.1 Tanacetum coccineum
TTTTATATTTTATGATTATCAAAATGTAAAGATGTGAAAAAATATTATTAATGTTTTTAGGCATTATATTTTATCAACATGTTATACAAAATTCCTAACAATCCTCCTCTAAACTTGAACTTCACTTGTTAACTTCAAGTTTCTTTAGTTGTCTTTAGTTTGGACTTTTGAGAATTATATCCAAGCATGTCTTCAAGTCCTTAGCTTTTCTTGAATGATGATCTGTTTGATTTTCTTTAAAAAATCATATCATACTTTGTCTTTTAGTCTTTTTCTTCTCTTCACAGCTACACAGCAACATCCAACTAAGTTGGCTGTATAGTTTTTGGCAAACTACCAGCCATCAACGGATTTGATATGTCTTTACCATGAGCCATTTGTTATGGACTAGTCAATGCTTCATTGTAGTAACAAGGTGCATTGATAACCTTATAGTTTTTAGCAAACTATCAGATATCAAGGGATTTGAATTCTCTTTATCAGTAGCCGTTTGCTCTGGAGTAGCCAATGCTTTGGTGCAATACTATGGTGCATTGATTACCATACAGTTTTTGGTAAATTGTCAACCATTAACGGATTTGAGAAGTCTTTACCAAAGTCGTTTGCTTTGGACTAGCCAGTCCTTATGCCTATTAAGCATGGTGAACTTATAACCATTTGTTGTGTGGTGGTTAGCCAACACCCAAACCCTTCTCTCTTCCATTATAGTCTACAGTCTCTAAAATATATCCACAGCTACTGATAAGTTCATCACTTTCTAACACCAGCTTGCTTCTCAATCATCTTTAAAAGTTTATAGCAAACTTCATTCATTTTTCCATCTAGAAGCTTCATTTTCAGCATCACTTGGCAAGCTTCTTTTGACAATGGATATTTCCTATCTGCTAACATATAGATTGTGCACGCTTCCAAAGTTAAACAGTATACTTCACACTTATCATAATATCGCCAACTAATCATCTTTTGTTGAAGTGGTAAGCCCCAGATAGCATCTTCAGTGAGAGGTGGATCAAACATAGTCCTGAGATCACTCCAAAGCACTCTGTCATAAGCATCTTTAGGCCTATTTGTTCCATACTTCTGCATTACCAACCTATACAACTCTATAAGATTATCTCTTATGAAGTCTTTGATCATAGCTCCAAAACTCATGTAGACAGTATCAGCTCCATTTGCTCTTATTATCTGATAAATACTTCTTTGACCTTGCTGGAATATCTTCCAATTTGCCACACTATCAGATTTTGTAGTCAAAGGAGTAGGATTCATAGCCTTCACTGATTCATCTTTATCAGTCTTTATTTCAAGGGTCCTTCTGACTCTTTCTTTTCTTCATTTAGTATTTCATTTTAGTTGTTTTTACCGTGCACTCTTGTCAACATTTACACCTTTTCTAGCCTTTTGCTTCTTTCTTTTTCCTGTTCTTTTAACTGGCTCTTCTTCCTTTACTTCAGCAATTTTGTCTTCTTTAGATGGAACATCTTTATCATCAAAACTTTGTTTCTTTAAAGTCTTTGTCTAAAGCTCTTCTCCATATCTTTTCAATTTTATCTTTGTAGCTTCAAGATTTATAAGAACAAAAGTGTCAATCTGCTGAACTAACTTATCAAACTCTTCTTTAATTTCTTCAAATTTCAACTTCTTAAAATGTGGTTGAACGATTCTAACGTTCTTGATTCGATATGTTAGGAGTAGTTTGAAAAATAGTTCCTTAACTGTGACTGAGTCATAGGTTTATTTCTCTTTGCCTTAGCTCTTTCCTCTGCAAAGTGTTTCTTTCTTAGATTTACCATATCTACCATTCTTTTAGCAAAATCTTGTTCAGGTAAATCTTGTCCCAATACATCATTTGACAACTCTGCATTTGCTTCTAGCTTGGCTCTAATAGTATCCCAGTCTTCTTCAGTATAAAACTGAGCTTCAAAATGAACTTGAGCTTTTCTTTTCTTTTGTTGTTCTATTAAAGCTTCCTCTTCTGCATTATTTTGTGCTATCATTTTATCTAAATGAATTTGCTTTGCAACTTCTTCATCCAGTTGAGCTTTGAGACTTTATAAGCCTCTTCCAATCGCTTCCTTCTTGGTTTTAATTGTTCTTTAGTTTTTTGAGTAGCCTGGATATCTCTTCAATCATTGGAGCTTTCCTTCCTTTGGCTCCTCTTGTACCTAGCCTAGAGTACAGATCAATTTTTGTTACTACCAGTACTAACTTCTTCAATACCAGTATTAATTTCTTCTCTGCCAGTATTAATCTCTTCTTCAGCATCCAATCCAGTATCAATCTTTTTAGCCATAGACCTTGCTCTCCTCCTGTATCTCTTGCCCTTATCAGTTGATTTTTCTTTGCTAACACCCTGAGAAGCAACCTTTGACAATGTTTTAGCTGCCTCCAAGATTGTAGGACTAATCTCTTCTTCTTGAGCCTCCCCTGAAGCTTTTGTAGGAGTGACAAAATCTGTTGACTTCTCTTTCATGGATTCCCTAACCAAAGAAACTAGAGGATCATCATCAATATCCTGTATTTTCCTCCCCTGATCCTCTGATTCTTCACCCTCTGATTCAGATATGAGTACTTTCTTGGATTTCCTCTTCAAAGCTGTTTCCAGAGTTTTCACCTTCTTTACCAATTTGAGCACTGCATTCCCTAGTGTCTGTTTGGTCTCCTTCAACTCCTTCTCCAAACTACCAATCCTGTTAACCAACTTAGGTACAAGTACCATCAATTCCTTGAGTTGCATACTGTCCTCAGCACTTCCTGATGTATTACCTTCAGGGAGAGGTGCTTCATAGGATCCAGGTGGTGAATAATGAGGTGGTGAAAAAGGTGGTGATGGATGAGTTGGTGATTGTTGAAGTGGTGATGGAATAGGTGGTTGGGATGCGGATGATATGGGATCAACAGGTGTGTGTTGGGGTTCAGCTGGTTGTGCTGAGCCTTCACCTTGATTCACAGCTATCTCTGCCAACATTGCAGGCAGCAATGGTACAATGTTCCCTACAAAACTGGTATGTGCTTAATTACACGTACCATTTTCCATTAAAAACGGACTTAAAAGACTAAAAACGTACCAAAAATACATTGTATTTGTATGTTTGCATTTTGTATTGTGCATGGAAAAGGTTGGAATTCAAAAAGGAAAGCCAAAAATGACCAACCTATGCACTGGGATGAAAAGGACAAAGTCATTCGAAAGCCCAAGTAAGTCAAAGTCATAAGTCAGACCATGAAGAAGAAAAAATACATCTTGGGGAATAAAAATGCCCAAACTCAAGTTGTATTACAAAAGAAAAAAAAGACAAGGGTCGAAATTGCAAATCCTCTGCGAAGTTTTGCATTAAGGTTAATAAGAGATGAGGGGCAGAGCTGCCAACTTCCCAAATCCCTTCTTTTCCCGCCCAAACAAAAACCAGGTTACTAAATAGGGATGTCGTCCCATACCCTTCTCCTGCAAAACACTCAAGCGCTCCTAGATAAAATCATTTCACCATTACTTTCCCCCTCCCCCAACCTTAGTGTATAAGTGCATGTTTTTGGGGCAATCCCTCACCATGCTCAAGTATTTTCGATGCTATGATTGACTCCATAGAAGCACAAAAGAAATTTTAAGGCTGGGATTTGTTTGTTAGTATCACTCATACAACATGCACACTTGGTTTTTTGTCTCTACAAAGAAACACAGAAAAAGAAGAGAAAAGGGAAAGGGAAGTCAAGAAACAAGACCTTAATTCGTTTTAGTATTAAAATTGGGCCAACTCGGTAACCCAAGTGTAAGAGTTAGTTTTTTAGTTTTTATATTTAGAACAAATCTTAGGCTTTAATTTTCGTTCATTTACAGCTACATTTGTTCTCTTCTTTCAGCTTTTTTACTATTTCCAAGTTTACTAAATGTTAGATTTTATAGTTAAAATCCAGAATTTTTAAATTCAAGTTCTCACTTGCTAACTAGTGCCTAATTGCATTTGAAAAAGCTTGCAAATGAGCTTGTTATAAGTGTTTTGTTTAGTTAGAACAAAAAAAATGATTAGTAGTTAAAAGGAAAATAACAAAAATCACTCTCAAATACACCACAAGCTTATTTTATGGATTGGTTAAGCAGTCTGGATTGGGCGTATGGACATACTAACTGGTTGTATGCAAGCTAGAGCTTGTAGATTCATTGTTTGACTGTTTGATGCAAGGGTTGTTGTAAAGTCTCTCTTTCTTCTTGTATTTCCTTATTTACTGTTGAATGCTCAATAGTGCTTTATTGTTACTTATGATTTTACCTTATTGTGGCTTTATCAGTATGTTCAATGCCTTATCTTGCCTTAGTTGTTAGAGTTTAAAAATATGTTTGTATCATTTCTTTGTTAGTATGGTTAGCTCATTTGATATAAAAACTGTTAGTTGATGAGTTCATTACTATTAGACTAATTAGCTTATTTAAAGGGTTATTTTGATTGAAATCTGCTTAGAAGTGTCTTATGTTATTATTTGATAATCTGTTTTTAATCAGGATGAAAAGAAAATTGATTTTTGAAAACTTTAAGGGGTGTTTAGAATAAACAGTACTAACTCCAAGTTAGTACTGCTGGTTCATTTTCTTGGATTCCAAAGGTAGCAGTACTAACTCAAAAGGTTTGCAGTACTAACTCCAGTTAGTATGTTAGTGAAAACTGTTTGTACTCGGTGGTTCATTTAGACTTATCAGTTAATTTCATTCTGCTTATTTAAGATTTCCTTGCTTTTTTAGAGTAGATAAACCATTTTCCTCTACTGTCTTTAGGAGTAGCTTATTTAAAGCTTATTCTGCTTTTCAAAAGCAATTGTAGTTGTTGATCAGATTATAGTTTTGCTTATTTGCCTATGATAGTTTAATCTCGTTGCTTATTCAAATGCCTTAGGCTTATTAGGGTTAGTTAAATATTTGTTTTAGCTTATTTTCTTATTTCTTGTTTCATTGGGTTCATGTTAAAGCTATGCAGTTATGTACTAACCTTAGCTAGCGAGTATCTAACTTAAGCTGCAGTACTATTCCAGGTTAGTATGCTTAAGTTAATAATGATAGTATGTTGTTAGTACTGCTGAGTTTCTCCTGCTTAGTTTAGCTTATTTGCTTTTTGAATTTGCTTATTTAGAGTTAGCTTAGCTTTTGATTTGTCTTAAGCTTATTTGAGCTTATTTGTGTCTTAGTATAAAAGTTTAAGTGTTTTTACCATTCCTAGCTTTTAGGTCTGCTCTAGCTTATTTTCCTTGCTTCTCTTCTCGTGCATTTGCTTATTAGTGTTAGTACCCAATTATTCCGTGTCATATTAAACATGATTATCATTCGTCTTTACGGTTTCCCATTCAAGCCTCGTTGGGACATAACGACCCGGAGACACCCTATACTACTTCCGGTTTAATTGGTCTCGCGGATTCTGATCCTTGTTGTGTACTTGTATTTATTGGTATATAAAAAAGGAGTCCAATTTACGCGATTCAAATTTTGGCGCCGCTGCCGGTGTTTCCTATACTACCAGAAGCGGTGTTTCCTATAATGGACCTCAAATTTCTTATCCTCCTAAAGAGAAGGAAAATGAACCCGATGTGACAAAGGATACGGTGCAACCAAGCACCAAAAACATCCAACCTCTGGTAATCCAAACTCATGACCAAATTGGTGAGCCCGTTGTAGCTTCAAAGACTAAACCAACATTGCCTTATCCTTCAAGGGTCAACAAAGAGAAGCTCCGTGAAAAAGACGATCTTCTAGCTTCAAAATTTATGGAGATTTTTCGGAATCTCCATTTCGAGCTAAGTTTCGCGGACGCTCTCCTACACATGCCCAAATTTGCACCAATGTTTAGAAAACTCCTCAATGACAAAGATAAGATAATTGAGTTGACAAAGACACCGGTGAATGAGAATTGCTCGGCGGTTATCCTAAAAAAGTTTCCCGAAAAACTTGGAGACCCCGGTAGATTTCTTATACCGTGTGATTTTCCGGAGATGAATGAATGCTTAGCCTTGGCCGATCTCGGTGCAAGCATCAACCTAATGCCTCTCTCCATTTGGAAAGAACTAAGTCTCCCAGCTTTGACCAAAACCCGAATGATACTTGAACTTGTCGACCGAACGATTTCTACTCCAACCGGCATCGCCGAGGATGTTTTCGTAAAAGTTGGAACATTCTTCTTTCCTGCCGATTTCGTGGTCGTTGATTACGTTGCCGATCCTCGGGTTCCCCTAATCTTAGGAAGACCTTTCTTGAGGACGGCACGTGCCTTAATAGATGTTCACGGTGAACAAATGACCCTTAGACATGATGACCAATCCGTGACCTTCAAAGTTGGTGATACTAAGACTTTCTCCTACAATATCATTGAATCGGTTAACCGAGTCGATGTTATTGACATTGCTTGTGAAGAATATGTTCAAGAAGTACTTGAAATTTATGAAAGTGGCAATCCCACTTCCCCTTCAGACCTTATGATCGATTCTCGCTCTTCATCTTTCACTCCCTTCGGAGGTAGTGATTTTCTAATGGAAGAGATCGATGCATTTCTTGAACACGATGATTCAATACCACCGGGTGTTGACGACATCTATGATTCTGAGGGAGACACTGTTTACCTTGAGGAATTGTTAAGTGTGATCAATAGTGACCTAAATCTCCCTTTGTCACTAGTTTGTGAAATTAATGTTCCTGAGAAGATTAAATCTTCATGTGAAGATCCTCCCGACCTAGAACTCAAAGACTTACCATCCCATCTTGAGTATGCGTTTCTGGAGGGTGATGATAAATTACCCGTCATAATCGCTAAAAACTTGAAAGATGAGGATAAAACCGCCCTGATCAAAGTTCTTAAGTCACATAAACATGCCATAGCTTGGAAGATTTTTGATATTAAGGGGATAGATCCACAGTTTTGCACCCATAATATTTTGATGGAGAAAAATGCCAAACCCGTAGTTCATCATCAGAGAAGGGTTAACCCCAAAATCTATGAGGTTATTAAGCAAGAAGTTATCAAACTTCTTGATGCCGGGTTAATTTACCCTATCTCTGACAGTCCCTGGGTAAGCCCGGTTCATTGTGTCCCTAAGAAGGGAGGCATAACCGTGGTAAAAAATGAAGAAAATGAGTTAATACCCACTAGGTTGGTTACGGGATGGCGAGTTTGCATCGATTACCGAAAACTCAATGATGCAACTCGTAAAGACCATTTCCCGTTGCCATTTATGGATCAGATGCTTGAAAGATTAGCCGGAAATGAGTACTATTGCTTTTTGGACGGATTCTCCGGCTACTTTCAGATCCCAATTGACCCACTTGATCAAGAGAAGACTACCTTCACCTGCCCTTACGGGACATTTTCCTATCATCGCATGCCTTTTGGGTTATGCAATGCACCGGGTACGTTCCAGAGGTATATGGTTGCAATCTTTTACGATATGATTGAGAAAACCATAGAAGTCTTCATGGATGATTTCTTGGTCTTCGGTGATTCTTTCTCCTCTTTCCTTTCCCATTTAGACAAAATGCTCCAAAGGTGTGAAGACACCAATCTTGTGCTAAATTGGGAAAAATGCCACTTTATGGTCAAGGAAGGAATAGTCCTTGGCCATAAGATTTCTAAATCCGGGATTGAGGTTGATAAGGCAAAAGTTGATGTCATTGCAAAATTGCCTCATCCCACTACCGTGAAGGGTATTCGCAGTTTTCTCGGTCACGCCGGATTCTACCGACGATTTATTCAGGATTTTTCCAAAATCGCCCGGCCTATGACCCACCTCCTTGAAAAACCAATTCTAGTTGCTCCCGATTGGGACTTGCCTTTTGAAATCATGTGTGATGCAAGTGATTTTGTTGTTGGGGCAGTCCTAGGGCAACGTAAGACCAAGCACTTCCAGCCGATACACTATGCAAGCAAAACTATGACCGAGGCTCAAGCACATTACACTACAACGGAAAAAGAATTACTTGCCGTAGTGTATGCTTTCGAGAAATTCCGGCCATATCTTGTCTTGTCCAAAAGCATAGTGTATACGGACCATTCGGCTCTCAAGTACCTGCTTGCTAAGCAGGATGCTAAGCCAAGATTGCTCCGGTGGATTTTGCTGCTCCAAGAATTTGATGTCGTTATCCGTGATAAAAAAGGAGCAGAAAATCTCGCCGCCGACCACCTTTCTAGACTTGAAAATCCCCATCAAAGTGAGCTCGAGAAAAAGGAAATTACGGAAACATTTCCTCTCGAGACACTTGGGATGGTTACCTTTCGTGGTGATGATAATGCCCCATGGTTTGCCGATTTTGCAAACTACCATGCGGGGAATTTTGTGATCAAAGGAATGTCGTCTCAGCAGAAAAGAAAGTTTTTCAAAGACGTCAAACACTACTTTTGGGACGACCCCTTCTTGTTTAAGATATGTGCGGATCAAGTGATCCGGCGGTGTGTGCACGGCAAGGAAGCTCTCGACATCCTCGAAGCTTGCCATAATGGACCCACGGGGGGACATCATGGTGCAAATCTCACCGCCAAAAAGGTCTTTGATGCCGGTTTCTTCTGGCCCACAATTTACAAAGATGCCCACGAGTTGGTTAAAAACTGCGACTCGTGCCAGCGTCAAGGAAAAATTTCACAACGTGATGAGATGCCTCAAAATTCCATCCAAGTTTGTGAAATCTTTGACGTTTGGGGTATTGACTTCATGGGGCCGTTCCCGTCTTCAAGAGGGAACAAATATATACTCGTGGCCGTCGATTACTTGTCGAAATGGGTTGAAGCAAAAGCGCTCCCCACCAATGACGCCCGAGTTGTTTGCAAATTTCTCAAATCTCTCTTCGCCAGATTCGGTGCCCCTCGTGCAATCATAAGTGATCGCGGAACCCATTTTTGCAATGACCAATTTGCAAAGGTCATGCTTAAATACGGAGTCACTCATCGTCTCTCCACCGCATATCACCCACAAACAAGTGGGCAGGTTGAGGTATCCAATCGTGGTTTGAAAAGAATTCTTGAAAGGACCATAGGCGAAAACCGTGCCTCTTGGTCGGATAAACTAGATGACGCACTTTGGGCCTTCCGCACAGCTTACAAAACACCCATCGGGTGTACTCCATACAAGCTAGTGTACGGGAAGGCATGTCATCTTCCGATTGAGCTCGAGCACAAAGCCTATTGGGCTTTAAAACATGCAAACTTTGACCTAATGACCGCGGGTGATCACAGAAAAGTTCAGCTCAACGAACTTAATGAACTTCGTGATCATGCTTATGAAAACTCTTTGATCTATAAAGAGAAAACAAAGAGAATCCATGACTCCAAGATCAAAAATCGCGTTTTCAACGTCGGTTTGATGAGTCCTCCTCTTTACTCTTAGATTGAAGATTTTCTCGGTCAAGCTTAAGACCCGATTTGGAGTGGACCATTCACTGTAACCCAAGTTTTTCCATATGGGCGCTATCGGAGTTATCCTAAAAACTCCATGCAAGTTCAAAGTGATTGGTCATCGTTGAAGTACTACTTTGGATGAGGACGTACCACAATTGGTATTCAGATCTCTAGCGTTCCCCATGGTCCAATAATTCTAAGGAGGGTCAAGCATACTGACCTTAAACAAGCGCTTCGTGGGAGGCACCCCATGCTTATCAGTAGTAATGAATAAGTGTTTTTGTGTGTGGAGGCTCGCCTCTTCCATTACCCGTGTTTTGTGTTTTGTGTTGTATGTCCAGGATTTCCTGGATTGTGAAGACTCTTATGCTCGCGGTTTTGCCCTTCATCCATAAGAGTTTCACATCCTCAGCTTATTTGGAAATTTCGTATCTAATCTTCCCCTATTAGACTATCGTTTATCTTTTGGCAGTAATAAGAAGACAAGATTAAGGAATCGAGCACCGGGACGGCGCTCCCTTAAGGAGGGGAGGATGTAACATTCCGTATTTAAGGTCACTATTTACTCCGAGCTTTATTTCTATTTTTATTTTTAAGCGAGTTATTAATTTTACGTTTACCCGATTTAGTAAGAATTTTCTGTTTTTTAGCTTTGCGTGAGCCGTAATTTAGAAATCTATTCCGTCTTTGCATCTAAAGTGATTTAATAATCTCATAATAATCCTCGACGATTATAATTTTCACCATTTTCATTTTCCGTGGTGTTTTGCGTTTACGAAAATTTCTAGCTTAAAACTCGCGTTTTTACCTAAAACCTTACCTTTTTCTTAATTAACCTTACTTTATACTTAAATTAAACTTATAACATAATAAAAAAAATTATTTTTCCCCATCCCTAGGCCCTATGGCCGGTTCTTCAACCCAACACACAAACCCACTTTTCTCTTTTCTATAACATAATCATTCTTCTCATTTTCCCATTCATGCAAAACCCTTTCATTTCTCCCATTTTCAAAATCTCTCTTCCTTTCTTCTCTTCTCCATTGCTGCCGAAATTACTAGCACCACCACCACCATCCTCACAAAATTTTTCTACTCCTTTTATCCATTATAACACCATCCCTAAGCCTCTTGCAAAGTTTGGTGCAATTTCATGAAGATTTGAAGGAGTTTAGGGCTTGTTTCTTGAGTTTTCTTGAAGCTTTTTGATTGGGGTTTTCTTGGGGAGATTCTTGGTGATATTTAGGAAGTTTAGAAGCTTGTTAACCTTGGGTTATTTGGTTCGAATCAGCCCCACACAAGAAAGGGTGTTCTTGGTTGATTCACTAGCCTAAATCTCTCTTTTTGTAAGCCCTAATCTTTCTTTTATTAGTCTTATCTTTTTATCTCTTGTTTTCTTTAATTTTAATCCATGAAAATGGATGTTTAGATTCTGAATATATATGTGATTATGTTCTTGAGGGTGTTTTCATTTAGTTATGGCATTGGGTTAGGTCTTAGATGAATTAAAATGATGTTTAAAAAGGTTTTAAATTGAAATATTGGGACTGTTTTGAAAACAGTAGCAAAACGTGTGATTATCTAAAAATATTTGGCCTGGAGACTATGATTAAATTACATGACTGGAAAGATACATGTCTTAGCATCATAGGATAGTTGGATGCTCAACCAACTCCTTAGGATGAGTGAGTTATGGCCAAAACAAGAAAAGAGGTCAAATCTGGACATGTGTTTGGAATACGAGTTAAACTCCAAATTTTTGCCATAAAATAATAGATCTTTTTGAATGGGTCAGTATTAGACATCATAAGGAAACCATATCCTTTGACCTCACCTTCATTGCTATCTTGGTTTGGGATTTATGGCTATTTTAGTAAGGGTTAAATTTTTTACTAACTTTCTGTTTTGGACAACCAGGGGTAAAATCGTCTTTTCACATAGTTACGAGACTTTGTAAATTATGAGACTTACCTTTCTGGAAACTAGACTCAAATAGCTTTCCAGGGGTGTAAGCCTCACATATAGAACATTTGTGAGCTAGGAGATATGAGTCCGTGAAGTCAAGTCAAATTCAGAAACCTAGTTTTTACGTCTAGTCTAAAAATTGTAAAACGTATAGTATACCATGATAAAATAAAAGTTAGAAGCCGAAACTTGGTAGATGTTCATTTGCCTATAAGACCAGGTCACAAGTCAATTTGGGA
This sequence comes from Tanacetum coccineum, assembly GCA_026074375.1. Classification (NCBI taxonomy): domain Eukaryota; kingdom Viridiplantae; phylum Streptophyta; class Magnoliopsida; order Asterales; family Asteraceae; genus Tanacetum; species Tanacetum coccineum. Next base: position 11,561 of record BQNB010066103.1, read on the forward strand.
TTAAAAAGGATTTGGGGAAGTCCTAGTGGAATGCCATACTTATCTCGGAAACACAACTCATGAACACATGTTTAATTTTTTTTACGTATTGTTATTTTCTACGTATTAAATCGCGTCACGTATTTTAGGAGGTGCCTAGGAGTACTTCTCGCTCATTCAAGACTCATAATACTTCTGATCTAATTGCTCTTACTTCCTAAGGTGAGTTCATAGCCTTGCTTTTCAAGTATTTTTTTTAACCCCGCGAGGGAGATGCATGCTAGTTTTATAAAATGAACACAAGTAGTTTTCTTCTTGTATGCTTGGACCCGTATGTGAATATATGTTGTTGCTTGAGTAGCTTTCGTCATAAGACCCCAATTGTAACACCCCCAAAATCAGGTAGCAGCGGAATGGTAACATTGGGGTGCTACGTCAAAGTACAACAAACAAGATATAGGATACACGGAGGAAAATTGCTTCTAATTTAATAGAGTTGGTATTAAAATACATAGAGGAAAATTGTGGGTTGTTATATTTGTGGTCCTTCCCGGTGGAAAGAATCGAGCAAGGAATCGGGTAGTAATCTCCTCCCTTGTAGTGATGGCACTTGCTAGAAGACGTTCAAGCCAATTGCTAGCTTGATCGCGAATGGAAAATTGAAATAAATGCAGGCGCGTTCTTTCCTTATTTTCACCGTCATGGTCAAGTGAGTCCACTAGTTTTAGGAAATCCTTGAGGTGTTGGTTTGGATCCTCGGACCGAAGTCCGTGGAATGAGCATCCGTTTTGTACCAACCGAATGGTGTCGGATCGAAGAGGTACCATGTTTGTTGTCCTACAGGAGCTCAAACGGTAAATCAATAGCCCTCGTGGCTAGGTTTGGAGTAGTCTCCTAGAGTGCGGAATAAGATTCTTTGTCTCCCTGGTGGTTTGACCGAAAATGGGTATCCGAAAAAGATAACACAAAGAATAGATAGACTACGAGAAAGCTAATATGCAAAAATTAAATCTTACTTGAAAGGATTCAAGCAAGTAGAACTAAGCTAAACTATGATCAAAACCTAACTATTCCCCGGCAGCGGCGCCAAAAACTTGTTGCGGTTGTCGTAAGGGACTTCTACAAGAAGTTTTACAACTCCCTAGGCAGTGTACCTAACCGTTTTAGTGTAGCATAGGCAAGACTCGAGGGGTTGTTATCGTTCTTTAGGGAATAGGTTGGGAAGGCTTGATCATGGTCTAACAGAATTCTAAGGTTGAGAGAATATTATTTTTTGAGTTTTTATATTTTATGAAAGTAGTAAATCATATGTTTGAGAGGTTTGGTTGGTTTTAGCTAGTTAAAACCTAAAATAATAATCTAAGTTTACTGGTGAAAACAATATAATAAAAGATTGTATTTATTTAATAATGTATTACTCCCTAGATTGCTTTGTCTAGTGTTGTTTCTTTGTCACACTTGTGATGATCTATGTAATTATTTCCTAAGTCACGAACGAATTACACGAACCCGCCGTGCGTATTTTAAAAGATTCCGTTTAAGGGAACGCACAAGTAGTAGATGATGACTATTACAAGGCCCCTAAGAGTATATTAAATGTATGTGAAATATATTAAGAGTGGATCAAACCATATAAAGGGCAAGGTATGTAATGAAAACAGGTACCCGATGGTATCCTTTCTACACAATTTTGTTTTCCTAGACATATCAACAACGATACAGACAAAAGCTAGTTTTCTAAGACTTAACATGCATATTCATCACAAGAAGCAACATCACTAAGATCTACATCGATAGGTTCATACAATCATAAATGAACACAATAGAAGGTTTAGCTAAGCATGTTAAAGATAAAGCAAGAACAGATAAGAATCATACAACAAGACATATTGAATGATTAAGATAGTCTTACTTAATTCAAACATGAATTGAAGGAAGTAAAAAATGGTGATGAAAAGTGATGGTGGTGGGTTGGGGGTTTGGTGGGTTGGGGGGGAGCAATAGGGTTATTGATGCCCTAAAAATCGTCCCTAACACTGCTAAACGAACTAGGGTTCGTCCCTTTCTTTTACTCTAAAGTTACACACTTAAAATCCTAAAAATAGATTTGTATATATATAGGAAAATCGCTGTGACAGCATCGCGTTTTAATCGTGACGCCGTCATGAAGTAGAATATTCTAGATAATAGGGTTGGGTCATGCATTCTGACGCCGTCTTGAGATCTTGTGACGCCGTCTTGATATGAGTTGTGACGGCGTCACATGTAATCTGTGACGTCGTCTCCAGCTTCTGAGTAGAAATTCTTGAGAGATGTTGGTGTAGGTCCGTAGTCTTGTCCATTTCTTCTCCAAATAAGCCCAAGTCACGTATATTTCCTCCAAATGCCTTCCAAATGCTGAATACCTAAAAAGGAACGATTAAGTACCTATTTTGGGCATAAATGCATGATTTAGGGGGTTAAACGACCCCAAAAAAGTGTATAAAATGACACCTCATCACTTAGACTACTCATAGATGCGTATACCGTAAGTATAGATAGTGAAGAATGCGAATGCCTTAGTATAAGGAAGATTAATTACTTGCGGCAAATAGAATGATAATGTATAGACATAGAATGATTATGAGAAATGATATATGTTATTTTGCCAAAGGATAAGGATTAGGAATGCGGCTAAAAATGTGAAATACTTATCGAAAAAGTGTTTTAAGCGTAGTGGTAATAAAGCATATATGATGTGAAAGTCATACGGTGTGATTAATTAAAAATATAAATAAGTGATGTAAGGATGTGAATGAGTACCTAGAAATGCTTAAGCTAAGATAAAATGCATAGGAATTTCATTTTAAATACAAATAAATAATGAAATTATGTAGTATGAATCCTAAGTAATGTGAAGATGTTTGATTATGAAAAAGTTGCATAAAAAGAAGAAAAAAATTAATGGAAGACTATGCGCCTTATATTGTCACAAATAACAGTCCACCCTCCGACTCAAAAGGGCAGGAAATAAAACGCGTAGGACGCGAGAAGAAAGGAATCCAAGGAAGTTAGTAAACCATACATGAACTAAGGTTAGATTTGTTGGTATAATTTATAAAGGTCAGCAAGTATTTAAGTTAGTAAAGATACACTAAAATTCTACATTTCTAAATAAATTATAGTTAACTAGTGCAATGTGTTAATGAGGTGGTTAAGGTTGGGCATGGTGTCGGGGTGACCCATGATGGTTAATCAAACCCTTAGACATCCATCATATGTGTGTTACATGGACTAGAGCTTTTAGCTTGGTCGCGTGTAACCGTGTTTATTTATTTTTAGTTGCGTGATAGGAATTAGAAGCTGTGTTTTGAGCATTTAGGTGAGTTACATAGTCCTACTTTTTACATTGTTTTTAAACTTGGGATGGAAATAATGCAAGTGTTGAAATGAGTTTTAAATTTCTGTGATTATGTGTTAGTGTAAATGCATGGACTATTATGTTACTGATATGCGTTATGTGCTACATGTTATGTGATGTGATATTAATGTGTGGACTAAGTCATGGAAGGTTACTTGCGGGTATCCATGTCCTGTTTAGTGGAAGGTACTGTGGCTTAGTCAGGAGGGTTACATGCGGGTATCTATGGCCTGGGCTAGAGGGAAACCACAGGGACTTTGGTATGATCCAAGAGCGATTTAGGTCATCTGCTTGGTGTTTGAGGGATCGGATGAGTACGCCTACTCAGTGTTGGGTTTATCAGGATTAGATGGGTACGCCTACCCATATATGATTTGTATTGGTTATAATTGATGGATTGAATTACATGTTAGCTTGTAATGTTATGTTTAGCAAATAATGTGTCATGCAAAATGTATTGTTATTATAATCACAGAAATTAGATAACTCTATTTGTGGTAAATGGATTAGAAATATGTGTTTCTAAAAACCTTATGTTTTCTCACCAACCATTTGTGTTAGACGTAAAAGCATCATTTTTAGGTATTACAACAAGATGTAGGTTAAATTTAGGAAAAGTGGCTAATGGACCGTAGGCAGCTGCAAAGTTAGTTATCTAGATTTCTTTATTTGATTTTGATGATGATGTTATTTGTTTGCTTGTTAGGACCGTGTGAATGTTTGCATGTTCATGACGTTAACATGAACTGCCTTCATTTCAATGTCAGACGCCTTTTAGATTTTGTTGATGTGTTTGGGTATTTTCATGACACAGCGTGTCTATAACCTTGTATTTTTATGCATGTTTAAGTTCTCTATATATACACCCAAATGTGATTGTGATGATTCTCTTTCTCGTCGCGCCTCGCGTTTCTGCTTTGGCGGGGTGTGACATATATGAATTCCTAATAAAGAGATGAAGTATGATAAGTTATAATGTAGAAAATATAATGAAGTATAATGCGACGGTATGATGTGATTAAGTGCTAGACGTATAGGAGTGATAAGTAATGAATGCAATCTCGTTGATATATGAAAGAGATATATGATAAGTAAAATGGATAGACGAGTATGCTTTAAGGTAAACCAAACGAATGAATGATAACAAATGATTAGAATCATGTAAATGAATGAAAGAGATGTATGTCATGAATAAAATGAAGTAAATGAGTATATTATAAGAATAACCTATGTAAGGTTTATAAGCGAAAAGTTAAGCGAATTAAATGATGCTTTGGTATAGAAAATTTAATAAATTGTCAACTTGGGGTTGACAAGAAAATGATAAATGAAAGGTGAAAACATATACGTATATGTAATACATGAGAATGACAAGTATCATTCGGATCTTGTGTAATATAAAGAAAGATGATAAAGTGAGCTAGAATTGCATAAGGCAATAAAAATAAAATTCAGAACTATATGATTAGAAAAGTACGTAAATAACAAAAGGAGTAAAGAATGATAAATTTAAACATAGCTTAGTTCCAGTGTGAAATGTAATGGTATCCTTTGGGATAGCCTAATGTTAAGGATGAACGTGATGGTATCATCCGGCTTGGCCAACCTTGTTAAAGTTTAAAGTGAATGTTAATGGTACTACAAGGGTACGGTTAAAGTCCCTTTAAGGGAATGCGATAATGATAGGATCCAAGGCTAAAAGAGGTAAAATGTAACGTAGGGAAAAATGAAAGAATAAGGGTTGATAAATGTAAAATATGAAAAATGTTGAAATTAAAAGTGAGTAATAGTAGTTCTAGTGTTATGTTAGAAGTGTATAAGCAGGATGGTTTACAATTTCATTATTTAAATAAATTGGGACGCCTCCTTATTTAAATAAAGAAATTGTGAATCACCGAACCATAAGTTTATATTTCTTTGTCTTTGGTAACTTAGTAACAAAATCCATAGTAATGTTTTCCCACTTCCATACTGGGATCACAGGTTGAACCAACAAACCAGATGGTTTTTGGCATTCGGCCTTAACTTTGGTACAGGTCAAACACTTACTGACGTAGGTGGCAATCCCTGCTTTCATATTCGGCCACCAATACAGCTTCTTTAAATCTTGATACATCTTGTCCAATCCAGGATGAATTGAATATTTTGATTTATGCGATTCATGCATAATCAACTCCCTTAAGTTACCTTGACAAGGTATCAAACTTCTCCTATTCAAGCATAACGTTCCATCAGTACGTTGCTCTAGCTTCTTAATCATACCACATAGATCTTCGGTTCCATAATTCTCCTCCTTTCTCGCCTCAACTTGAGCGTTTAAAATTTACACAGGAAGGTTCAGACCAATCGTCATAACCAAAGCTTGAACTCGTAGTGGCTTATTCCGTTCCTTTCGGCTCAACGCATCTGCCACCACGTTCGCCTTTCTCGGATGATAACGAATCTCGCAGTCGTAATCACTCAATAACTCTAACCATCTACGTTGTCTCATGTTTAACTCTTTATGATCTAGAATATGCTGTAAACTCTTATGATTAGTGAACACAACGCACTTCGTACCATACAAATAATGTCTTTACATTTTGAGAGCAAACACCACCGCTCTAAGTTCTATGTGTTGATCCTAGTCTGAATAGATCTTTCTAGCCTGTTAAGGGTGGTAGCTAATCTGGATATATCCAAACTAACTACAAGAGAAACAATGACTATGAACAATATAAGTTATGCGGAAACTAACTTATACTGCTAAGAAGAACAATGAATAAAACAGAACTTTGATTACTATTAATCTGCTAGGTTACAGATTACTAACTATGAATATTTGTGAAACTTGTATATCTAACTAGTGCCGTAGGGTTCCTTTTATACACCAAGGAAACCCTAATGGGCTTACAAAACACGTTAAGTGATCATGCATATCTATTCCTAATATATCTCATGCATATCACTTAAGCAGTACTATCTATATATGCTAGCAGTACTAACTTACTACTAATAGTACTAACTCTACTACCAGTACTAACATATATACTGGCAGTACTAACTATTTATAACTAACAGTACTAACTACTTAGTCTATTTTCTTGAATCTTTATCATTCTTCACCAGCATCACTAAGTAGCACTAGCAGTAGTAACTTGTATAAGTAGCAGTACTAAGTTATAGAAACTTCTGAAACCCAACAATCCTCCCCTAAACATGACGTTCACTAGTTAACCTTTATGTTTCTTCAATTTGAGCTTCTTGAACACTAGGAGGATGTATCCAAACACACTGCTACTCTTTAATCTGCTCTTTGATGAACTTGAACTCTTTTGTTACTCTGTAAACTTGAAATTCTTTAGCTTCTAGTCTTTGTCATCATCACAACATCTCAGCAACTCAGCAACACAACAATACAGCAATACCAACTACATTGGCCTTGTAGTTTTTGGCAAACTACCAGCCATAAATGGATTTGATATTTCTTTACCAATAGTCGTTTGCTCTGGAATAGCCAATGCTTCATTGCAATAACATGGTGCATTGATAACCATATAGTTTTGAGTAAACTATCAATTATCAATAGATTTAAAATGTCTTTACCAAGAGTCGTTTGCTTTGGACTAGCCAACTCTTTTTTGTAAAGCATGGTGAGTTGAGAACCATATAGTTTTTGGCAAACTATCAACCATTAACGGATTTGAGAAGTCTTTACCAGAAACCGTTTGCTCTGAACTAGCCAGTTCTTGATGTCTGTTAGACATGGTGAACTAATGACCATTTGTTGTGTGGTTATAAAGCCAACACTTAAAGATCCTTCTCACTTCCATCATAGCTTCCATATTCATCAATCTGCTTTTGAATGAACCTAAGCAGATTATAAGCACTTTCACCTGCAGACTCAGCTATCAATTTCAAAGACATCATCCTCTCAAGTGTTTCTTTTATGAGTGGATATTTTCTTTCTGCAAGCATATGAATCTCAGTACCATCTTCCAATGTCAAGGTATGAACTCTACAATTCTCATAAAAATTCCAGCTCTTAAGATTCCATCTTTCTTGATTCTGCCAGAGTTCATCTTCTGTATTTGCATCAAACATTATCCTTAAATCTCCCCAAAGAACTAGATCAACACCTTCTGGATTAGTTGATTCAAATCTCTGCATCAACAGGTTATATAACTCCTCAAGATCTAGCCTATCAAACATTGTCACCATCTCAGAAAAGGTTTTAATCCATCTAGAACTTTCATCAGATCTAAAGATCCTGTAGTAGATGCACTCTGCTCCATGTCTGTTAAGATGATAGAATTTTGATTCCCAGTTAATGATTAGAAATCTCTTCTTCAGGACTTCATAATCTATTATTCCTTCTTCATCTAGAACTATCTTCAGAAAAGTCTTTAGATGCTCTTCTTCTTCAAGATTAGAGTCTGTCTTTTGCATTCTAGACTTCTTTGTTGCTTTCATCTTAAGTCTTTTGCCTGGTCTTTTTTTGGTACTCTCTTTATTTCCTTCTTGCTCAACTTTAGTACTGTCAGGTTCTTCAAGAACCTTTTCCTCATGTTTACCAGCTACCTTCTTATTCATCTTCTGAATCAATCTTTCATCCTCCTCAGACCCAATAGAAACAAAATCTGCAATTCTTTCCTGTTCCTTGTATATAAAAAATACTTGAATTCACTTTAGAGTCTTTTTTGTATCAGCTGAGCATGTTTATATCTACCTGTATGTTTAAGGTAGGTCATCATTAGGCTTCTGTTGAGATTTTGTTGGAGGTTTATTCCTGATTGCAGCTGCTCTTTCTTCAGCCAACTACTTCTTCCTATTTTCAAAATACTCTGCAAGTAACTTGGCTCTTTCATCCACAATATACTTTTCCTGTTCTTCTTGAGTCCATCTGACAGCTAATTTCCATGATCAGCATCATCTTTGCTGAACATACATCATATAAATTTGCAATGTAATTCAAAGATGCTTGCTCAGATCCTCAATCCTCTCCAATCTAGCATCTTCAACCAAGAGTCTGCCTTGAACCTTAATCTATTGACAACATCTCTCTCAATTTGTGCTTCACCTTGATCCTTTGATTTTACTTTTACTATACAGGTTCTATCCTCAAGAACCCCTTTTCCTTTGTCTTTAAGATCAATTTTTAGAAGTGGCTTCAAGGCCAAAACTGATCTTGCAAGTCTTGTGGAAGCATCTTTCTTTTCTTTGATTTCAACTCATTTAAGCTTTGCCTTGTCACTTAACATTACCAGAGCATCAGCGAGAAAAATATCTTCATCTTTAAAGACACTTGTAGTACGAAGAGTTATTGGAGTAGCAGTAATAACTTCTGGTCTGCTGGCAGTACTAATGTTAAAAGCAGTACTAACTCCTATATTACCAGCAGCATTAACTGGTTCTTCATTGCTTCCTCCCTTTTCTAAAACCAGATATATAACCTTTACTACCCCCAAAAGCAACAGGGCCACCATTATAGTCTTGATATTCAGCAAGGTAGGCTTTGTTCCTAGTCATGTGCTTGGAACATCTACTATCAACAATTCCTTTGTTCTTTAAAGCTTTTTGTGAATCATCCTGCACATTAAATAAGAGAAATTAGTTTCTCTTAGGGACCCAAGCATACTAACTTGGGGTCTGACTAGTGGAACTTTAAAATAATATTTTATTAGAGATTAATCCACTATTTGTAATTTGGAACTTTTAGTCCAATAGTGTCTTTTGGACTCCAATACAACCTGCTGAGTCTTAACACAGTTTTCCCTATAGCCCCTAACAGCACTAACTATTTTGTCCCTAGCAGTATTTACTTTATGATTTGTAAAATTTGCTTTTGGTGCTGTTGATATATTAAATGGCCTTTTAATAGGTGAATGAGACTTATAAAAGTTATTTCTTTGTCTGATATCATTCACAATAGGTCTAGCAGTATTTACTATTTAGCAGTACTAGTTTTTTGCTGCTTGAACTAGAAGGATTTTGTCTAGGAGCATTAACCGGAATATGGCCATTTTAGTTAGTACGGCTTTTAAACAAACTTGTTTTAGTGATTCAAATATAGCACCATTTTCCCACTGGGTCAAATCTCCTTTGACCGTACCTTACCCTTCTGTTTGTTCAATTTAAACTGTTTAGCCATTTTTCTCATGGAAATCACAATCTCTAATAAGATGGTCCAAAACCTTGCACATACAAAACATCCTATAGTAAATCCATATCCCAAACCCATCCTTTTGGACATTGAACCATTCCAGTCTCTCTTGTTAACTTTAGGACTTGGTCTACATGTGTTTTGTTCTTAAACAGTTTCCCTAGTATTTTTTACATGCTTAACAATATTAACTAAAAGCAAAATAGTTTTTCCTGTTCTTGTTGAATGGTTAATCACATATTCATCATCACTATCGACTCATACTCCTCAATGATAGAGCATCAGACCAAACTTTAATTTGACTAAGCAACTTTGTCAACTACAACTTTCAGGCACAGATACAGTTTTTCTACTCTAGAATTGGTTTCACAAGAGTCAAAATCACTAGTCTTTAGCATCAGATTCACTAGTTTTAGACTGTTTTGGACCATATGTAAAATTTGACTTATCTATTCCAAAATCAGCTTTTAGTAAGGCATGTAGATTCCTGTCAATGGAGGGGGAACTGCCATGCATTCCTTCAACTTTGCAAATCTATCGATTCACATGACTTTCATCTACCTCACTAGACCGACGTCCAAACATACTTTCAAGACTTTTTTTTCATAACTTAAGACACATTCATGTATTTGATTTCCATACCCAAGCCCAGATTTATCCCTAGTACTCATCTAACTATTTAGCAGTTTACTAAGGCCTTTAGAAGAACTTTGAAAAATTTCTAGTTTGGTTTCTAATTCTTCCTTTTCTTTTACAGCTTCTGCTAATAGTTTCTTATGATATGTGAGCACATTAGTTTTATCATCTAAATTAATTTTCATAAACCTAATTTTTTTCTTCATAAATAAGTTGATTTTTTTGATGACAGACCAATTAAGCTTCTACTTTTTTTAAAGCTTGAGTATAGGCTTGAATTTCTATACTCAGCTACACAAAGATTGTTACCTTTGTTCATCATATAATTTCTTAAGCTTAGCATAAGATTCCTCACATTCTTTTGAACAAGATGTTACCTCAGTGTTCGAGCCTGAGTTGCTGTGAGCCATCAAAGCAAAGTTCTCTTCCTTATCTTCTGCATGACCAGTCCAATCAACACCATCCCCATTAAGTGTTACTAAAGCTTTAAGTTCCTCCTATTTTCCAGGTCTCCTCCTATTGTCTTTTGCTTTATATCCAGTGTTCCCTGCATCTCTCATTCTGCTTTCTTGATTTCCTTTTGATCTGCACTCTCTAGCAAAGTGCCCTGTGTTATGATAATTGAAACACTCAACCTTGGTCTTGTCAAAGCCAACTGGTTCCTTGCATCAAACTACAGCCTTCTCCCTGTCTTCTTATAAAACTTCTTCAATCTCATGGAAATCATGGCTACTTGCCATTTCAATCATCTCTCTAAATCAAACTCATCAACCTGTTCAAGATCTTCATGATCCAATTGTGGACCACTTGATTGATTAGCAAAGAAAGAGTACTTGAGTTCATCAGTGTATGATGAAGATCCTTCCTTTTGTGAGTTATGGCCAGAAGAAGTAGAAACACCATAAGCAGACTAACATCATTAGTACTGTTAGTGCTTTCACAGAAAAAACAAACGCCACAGTTCTGTGTGCTAGAAGATGATGCAGTAGAGCCTTTAATACCAGACTCAAAGACTCTAAGATTGTTATGGAGATCATCGAAACTAAGAGTATCTACTCCTTGGCTTGGTCCTCATTATCAAGGATACTTGGGACTATGAAGCAGGTAAAGACCTAAGAAACTTCTGATTGGCATCTTCAGTGGAGACACCTGCACCATGAATCTTAAGTTGACTCAAAAGACTCTGAAACCTGTCATAACCTTTGTGCAATCCTTCTGAGTTGGATACAGAAAAGCTTTTAAATTGTTAATTGAGAATGTGTTTCCGCATCTTCTTAGATTCATCATTGCCACCAAATCTGGATTTAATAGCTTCCCACATATCTTTTGCATCATTTATTTTGTGAAAATTTTCTAAATGGTCTTCTAGTATAGACATGAGCAAGGTAGTCCTTGCTTTTCTTTCTCTTTCTCTAGCCAAAATCTCTTCAGCAGTTTTAGGAAGTCAACACTAATTTGTCCATTTGTAACTGTTGAACTTGTACAGACTATTTCCCTATTATAGACTTCCATATAAGATAATCTTATGCCCCAATTAATGTTCCATTATCATGGCCCATATACATACCTCACCTTTTCTTCAGAATAAGGGAGTTTCATAGATTTGACAGAGGTGAGGATGCTTGTAGTAGTAGGTGTAACTGGGGTGGATTATCTTCATGAAATTCATATTCTCCTGCCATTGAATAGATCTGAAAGGTAAAGGTTTATAATAGATCTATTTTGGTTCTTCTTACTCAGAGTTTCCCCCCCCCCCCCCCTCATAAGCTCTGATACCAATTGTTGATCCAATCAGTTAGATCTTTCTAGCATGTTAAGGGTGGTAGCTAATCTGGATAGATCCAAACTAACTACAAGAGAAGCAATGACAAAGAACAATATATTTTTTTAATTATGGCGGAAACTAAACTTTATAACTGCTAAGAAAGAACCACTGAATAAAACAGAACTTTGGATGACTATTAATCGGCTATGGGGGGGGGGGGGGGGGGGGGGGGGGGGGGGGGGGGGGGGGGGGGGGGGGGTGGTGGGGATTAGGTTTAGTGCCCAATCATATCCTTATCATATTCAAACATCGATTATCAATTCGTCATTCGATTTTCCATTCAAGCCTCGTTAGGACATAACGACCCGGAAATATTCTATACTACTTCCGGTTTCATTGATTTTATAGATCTTGATCCTTGTTATATATTTATATTTATTTATATATAAAAAGGGATAGGATTTCGCTAGTCACAGTACTAACCTACTACTAACAGTACTAACTCTACTACCAGTACTAACATATATACTGGCAGTACTAACTAATTATAACTAACAGTACTAACTACTTAGTCTATTTTCTTGAATCTTTAGCATTCTTTACCAGCAGCACTAAGTAGAACTAACAGTAGTAACTTGTATAAGTAGCAGCACTAAGTTGTAGAAACTTCTGAAACCCAACAATCCTCCCCTAAACATGATGTTCACTTTGTTTTATCGTAGATTCCTCCACACTGCATCTTCTGCATGATGTTCAAACATTATCTTTAGATCACCCCATAGCACTATCTCATAGCCCTCCTCTGGCCTTGTATACCCATGCTTAGCTTTAACCAATTTCCATAGAGTTTCCAAATCTTCCATGTCAAAGCTTCTAAGCATCTAAATAAAGGCTGAGTACCTTTTTGAACTTCTATCAGCTCTTATAATTTGATAGTAGCTGATCTTTCCTTCTTTAACAATCTTCCAATCAACAATGCTTAGAGGTTTAGTAGTTAAAGGTATAACATCAACTGCTACTTCCTCTTCATCAGGAATAATTTTCATGAGCTCTTTCATCTTAGCTGCTTCCTGATCATCATCCACCTTCTGCTTCTTTGCATTCTCTTGTTCCAGCTCATCTTCTACTCTTTTTGAACTGCTTTCTTGTGCTATCTCTGCTTTCTTGGAAGTTTCTTCCATTACTTCTGCTTTCTTGGAACTTTCTTCCATTTCAGTGCCTTCCACCAACTCTGTTCTAAAGTCAATAAAGGTGTTCACCCTCTTGAAAGCTTTGTCAAACAATTCTTGAATATTTGCAAAGGACTTGCTCTTCAAGTCTTTGGGCTTCCATCCTGCCATATTCTTCAGGTAAGTACACATGATACTCCTTTGTTAAGCCCTTGTAGGTGGTCTAATTCTCACTTGCAAATTCAGCTATCAACTTCAAAGACATCATCCTCTCAAGTGTTTCTTTTGTGAGTGGATATTTTCTCTTTGCAAGCATATAAATCTCAGTACCATCTTCCAGTGTCAAGGTATGAAATCCACAATTCTTATAGAAATTCCAGCTCTTAAGATTCTATCTTTCTTGATTCTGCCAGAGTTCATCTTTTGTATTTGCATCAAACATTGTCCTTAAATCTCTCCAAAGAACTAGATCAACACCTTCTAGAGTAGTTGATTCAAACCTCTGCATCATCAGGTTATATAACTCCTCAAGATCTAGCCTATCAAACATTTTCACCATCTCAGAAAAGGTTTTAATTCATCTAAAACTTTCATCAGATTCTAATTGATCTGTTGTAGATGACTCTGCTCATGTCTGTCCAGATGATAGAATTTTGCTTCCCAGTTAATGAGTGTAAATCTCTTTCCAGGCTCATTAATTCCTATTATTCCTTCTTCATCTGGAACTAGCTTCAGAAAAGTCTTTAGATGCTCTTCTTTTTCAAGATCTGAGTCTGTCTTTTGCATTCTAGACTTCTTTGTTGCTTTATTCTTAAGTTCTTTTTTTTTTTTTTTTATCTGGTCTTTTTAGATACTCTCTTTATTTCCTTCTTGCTTAACTTCAACTTGAGTACTGTCAGGTTCTTCAAGAACCTTTTCCTCATGTACACCAGCTACCTTCTTATTCATCTTTTGAATCAATCTTTCATCCTCCTCAGACCTAATAGGAACAAAATTTGTAGCTCTTTCTTGTTCCTTGATGTATAATACTTGAATCTATTCAAGAGTCTTTTTGTTTTATTCGCTGAGCATGTTTATATCTACCTGTATGTTTAAGGTAGGTCAAAATTAGGCTTCAGTTGAGATTTTATTAGTGGTTTATTCCTGATTGCATCGGTTCTTTCTTCAGCCAATTGCTTCTGCCTATTTTTCAAATATCTGCAAGTACCTGGCTCTTTCATCCACAGTTATACTTTTCCTGTTCTTATTGAGTCTATCTGACAGCTAATTAGGATCAGCATATAATTTTTTTTTCTATTCTTGCTTGAACTTCCTCATACAAATTGCAAGGTAGTTCAAAAAGATGCTTGCTCTTGTCTTGTCTCTCTAATCTAGCTTCTACCATCAAGTTCTGCTTAAAACCTTTATGCTATTCATTCATCTCTCTCATTTTGTGCTTCACATTGATCTTTGATTGTTTCTTTTACGGTCAGGTTCTTCTTATGACCCCATTTGCCTTTGTCTTTAGGATCAATTTTTGGAAGTGGCTTCAAGGTCAAAACTGATCTTGCAGGTCTTTCATCTTCAAAGACACTTGTTGTAATAGGAGGAGTCATTGGAGTAGCAGTACTAACTTCTGATCTGCTGGCAGTACTAATGTTAACAGCAGTACTAACTCTTATATTACCAACAGCATTAACTGGTTCTTAATTGCTTCCTCCCTTTTCGAAAACCTCTGTATCATGTGTCACATTTTTCTCCTCAGTCTCTTTACTTTGCCTCCCCTCAGTCATAGCTTCCTCTATGTCTATATAGTCCATACCATGGGCTAAATCAACGCAAGTCATCAAGGGCATCCAAGGTAGGTCTGGTTCTAGATTTTTTCCCGTTTGGATATTTAGTTCCTTCTTTCTCCAACTTTTCTTCATTAGATAACATTTTCCAACACTCTTTAAAACCATGCTTCCCTTTCTGTGTGAGTATATTGGGCTTGCACTTCTTCTCCAGCTTCTTGATTCTAGTTTTCAATTTAAGGATCTTTGCAGCCTGAGCATCCTTGGCAGTCTCCAAAGCAAGAACCCTGTTTAACAAGTTAGTGCAAAGAGATAATAACTCCTTTAGATTCAAGCCACCCTCAGCTCTTTCAGATGTGTTTACACCTAATGAGACTATCATTGTATTAACGAACCTGATCCCTTCCTTCCCACCAGTTGCCCTTTAAGTTTATGATAGGGCTAGGGTATGTTAGGTCCAGATGATGATTCTGTGACATGGGGTTGTCGCTTTCCTAGTTGAGTAGGAGAAGGTGTTGGTTGAGGTTCAGTGGGTTGTTCTGAACCTTCACCCTCCTCTACTTATGCAGATGCCAACATATTAGAAAACAAAGGTGTAATTCTTCCTGAAAATTTTAGTCCTGTTCTAGACATGTTTAAGAAAACTTTTAGAGTGTGAGCTGGTGTAATATAAACATCATTAAAAGGTTCACCAAGCTCAATTTGATTATTCAAAAACACCATTAAAATTCTTGGATACATAAGAAATTTCTTTTTAGGATTATCTAAGTTCCTCAACATACTATCAAAAATAAGTTTGGAAAAGTTAAACTTTTGATTTGTTGCCAAACATATAACAGCTGAAGCAATATTTGTTGAAAACTCATTCATCTTGTAGATTTTTAACTTGGCAATGAAGGATGTATGTATCAGATATTCCATTGAGGAGAAAAGAGGGATTTTTGAAAAGTTAGTTTATTAAGTTCACCCTCATACCCCATCAATGCAAGGTTTTGAAAAATAGCTTCATTTGTGAGGCAAGGTAGTTTACCTCGCATCATTAAGAAGAAGGGAACTTCTTATTGATGCTTCGGTAACTACTACTGCCTTGCTATCAATAGTAGCATGAATTTGCTTCTCATCATTGACTGTTTGGGAACTAGCAGTGTTCCAAATAACTTTCTCAATATAAGCAATTATAGAGTAGTAGGACATTACAGTGAGGCATGTATGTAACAAACTTGATGTAAGAAAGTCCATAATCTCATGAAATTATGAATTTCCTGCTGTTTTCTCCAAACACGCAACCATGTTGTGTTGATCGACAAATTCCAAATCAGCCATAGATGCATTAAAAGTTTGAGTGAGGTGTGAGATATGATCGATTGTGAGAATATGAGGGTTTAGAGAAGTTAATTAAGATTTTATAGAGATGTGCTTTAGGGTTTGAGATAAACCGGATGAATAAACTTGAGTCTTTTATCTTAAAAGAAAAGCAGTTATATATAGAAAGAAAGATCAAGGATTATCCAATTCTTTAGACCCTTTTAAGCAAGGTGTTGTGCGCGGAAATATCTCAACGGTTATAATTAATTAATGAAAATCTGTTATGCTCTCAAACAGTAGTAATGGTAACAAGTAGCACAAACTTTTGTCTGGCAGCACTAACTTTATGCCTGGCAGCACCAACTTTGTCTAGCAGTACGAACTTTCTGCCTGGCAGCACTAACTTGTTAGTTTCCATTTTGTACCCTCAAATCCAATCCAAACTGCATCTTTAACCCAATCTAAGCATCAAAACCATTGTTAGACACTTTTGAGCAGCACTAACCAAACCTAGCAGTATTAACTTTTGTTTTAGTACAAAGTTTCTTTAGCAGTATTAACTAAGCTTAGCAATATTAACTTGTTGTACAACAGTACTAACCCTGTCTTCAATAATTATACAACAACATGCCTTACCTGAACTACTGCAGCTATAGGTTGAGCATGCCAATGTTAATAATCAAGAAATTGAACCTGTTAACATTAAAAGCTTTAGTTAAAAGATCAGCCACATTGTCATCAGTGTAAATCTTCAGCACCTGGATAAGCTTCTTCTCATAAGCTTCCCTAATGAAGTGATGCCTAATCTCAATATGCTTTGTTTTGGAGTGAAACACTGAATTCTTTACAATGCATATTGTGCTTTCATTATCAATGTAGATCTTTGTGTTCATAAAATTGAACCCATAGTCTAACATTTGATTTTGAATCCACAATACTTGCCCACAACAGTTGGCAGCAGCAACATACTCTGCCTCTGTAGTAGAAGTAGCCATAATTGTCTGCTTCTTGCACTGCCATGAAATAAGTTTTGAAAGAAATTGACAACCCTTGTTGTGGAAATGTCCTGTCAAGATTGTACTCCAGCATTCACTATCTGAGTTGGCTTCAGATCAAATGATTGAACCTCTAGGATACCAAGGCCCAGTTGGGTTTACCTTTGAGGTACCTAAAGATCCGCTTCACAGCATGAAGTTGTGAGGTCTTTGGAGTTACCTGAAACCTAGAACAAGCACAGACTGCAAAACATTACATATCAGGCCTAGAAGCAGTTAAGTACATTAAAGAGCCAATCATGGATCTATAAAGATGTACATCCACATCATCAGCTTCTTCATCCTTGGTCAAAGGCTTCTGGGTCTTAATTAGAGTACTGGCAATCTTCACACTTGCAAAATCAAACTTCTTCAGGATCTCTGCAACATACTTATCCTAGCTTATGAAAATACCATCTTCTTTCTGCTTGACCTGTAATCCAAGAAAGAAGGTGAGCTCTCCCATAGAACTCATTTAGAATCTGCTCTTTATTAATGCCTCAAAGTCATCACACCAAGACTTCTTTGTAGAACCAAAAATAATATCATCTACATAAACTTGCACCAACATGATATCATTCTTGTCCTTCTTGATGAAGAGTTTTGTAAATGGTTCCTCTTTTGTATCCACTCTTCAACAAGAAAGTAGATAAAGTACCATACCAAGCTCTGGGAGCTTGGTGTAAATGATACAAAGCTTTTACAACTTTATAGACCTTCTTAGGGAACTTAGGATCTACAAAACCTGGAGGTTGAGACATATACACTTCCTCATCAATTGTGCCATATAAGAAGGCACTCTTCACATCCATTTGATAAACTATGAATCCCATATAAAAAGCAAAGGCCAAAAAGATCCTGTGGCTTCAATTAAGCACAGGAGCAAAAACCTCATCATAGTCTATCCCTTCCTCTTGTCTGTATCCTTGGGCAACCAACCTTTTCTTATTTCTAACTACAACACCTCTTTCATCCTTTTTATTTCTATAAACCTATTTTGTCCCAATTGCCCCCTTTCCAAAAGGCAAATCAACCAGAATCTAAACTTTCTAAATCTTAAATTGCAGTAGCTCTTCCTGCATGACATCAACCTAACTTTCATCTTCAAGAGCTTGAAGTATACTTTTTGTGTTCAATCTTAAGAAAGGATGCAAGCAAACAAACAGTGCTGTAATTCCTTGTGCATTATTTTCTTTCTTTGCTTTGAATATAGCTAACAAAAGCATAAGCTCCAGAACTTTTGTGTACTTTGCTCCTTGTTTGAACTACTAAGGTTGGATCTTTAAGAATTTGAGTTGTGGGATGAATGGAGTGTATCCTTGATGTGGGAATAAGACTAACATTCACAGTGGTTTCTAAATTAGTGAAGTCAGCCATTGCACCCTCATCATCATAAGATGCATTGATAAAATCCCATCACTTGGATTTTCATAAGTATCCTCAAGAGCAGGTATTTGAGAATCATCTTGGTCATTGTTGTTTAGATCAGGTCCACCAATACTAAAAACATTAGAAGGACTGGCAGTACTAATTGGTGTGCTAATAGTATTAACTGTGTTAGTACTGGTAGCTCTAGCAGCTCTTGCTTGAAGAAGCAAATCCTCAGTATATTGAGCAAACTCCTTTCTAAAAGCTTCAGCTTCATTATTAGCCTCATTTTCTTGTCTTTTAAGCCTTTCAAGCTCCTCCAAAAAGGCTAGATCCTCTTGATCTTTTGGCTCCTCATTTGTCTTTGGACTAGTATCCCCATTAGGCTTTACATCTCCATTCTTTGCTTCTGAGCTCTTGACTGTTAAAGTATAAGAAGACCATAATGGCAGTACAAAGTATTCTTGAGCAGGTTCAGCTTCTATTTCTGCATCAATATTATATTGTGTACCTGCACTATGATTAGCTTCTTTTGGACCTGCATTTTGTTAGCATTTAATTTTAGGTAGTAACACGCTGATAGTTCATTGAATCTGTTAAATATATCAGATCGAACAGCAATTAGGTCCCTTTCCCTGCAACATTAGGTTTTTTGTTCTGAAAAGTTTATATGCAGGTTTTCTTCAAATCCCTCTTGGTTTTTCTAGTTGTATACCCTAAAAGCCTTGTATTTAGAGAATACCAATAAGAAACTCATCAGACTTTTTTTAACGTGCCCAGGTGGTCAATGGTATTCAAGCTTGGTCACATGGTCACCCAAAAGGTTTATATAGCTTATGATGGTATTTTACAGTTATAAGTTCATAGGTATCATGTTTTAGAGTGAGGCTTGGTCACTAACACCCTATTAGGGACATAGCAAGCAGTACTAACTGCTTCAGCCCAAAAAGTGTTAGGTAAAAATAAATATGCTAGCATTGTTCTAGCAGCCTCAATTAGGGTCATGTTCTTCCTCTCAGCAACTCCATTTTTTTGTGGATTTCTGGCATTACTATATTCCCTCTTGATCCATTTTCACCTACAGAATTCAATAATGTCCCTATTCTTAAATTATGTACCATTATCACATCTAATAGTTTTAACCTTTTGATTTAATTGGTTCTCAATTTATCTTATAAAGTCCTTAAGGATTCCACTGTGTCATCCTTGGTGCCTTCAAAAAGAACTCCAACTAAAACTGCTTAAAATTATCAGTGATAAACAAGGCAATAAGGGTTTATGTTTATTGCTCCTTACAGATATGGGTCCAAATAAGTCCATATGTAAAAGCTATAAGGGATGACTAATAAAGCTCACTAATTGGCCTTACAGGAGGCTTTGTGTTGCCTTCCTTTCTAAAAAGCAACACAGGTGTGGTCATTTTGGAAAATCTTTGAAGGTAAACCTCTTACAAGGTTTCCCTTCATAAGTTTATTTAGATTCATCAACTGTGGCCTTTGCAATCAAACAAGCTAAACCTCCAGTAGGAACAATGTTTTCTACGTTGAAACTATACATATTGTTTTGTCTAGGGACTCTAATGCAATACTTGATTCATCAGACCAACTTAAAGTCAGGGGACAACACAAGACATTCAGTGTCTGTGAAGAGAACCTTGTTCTTCTTGTCACACATCTGTGACACAGAAAAGAGATTAAAATGCTGTAGTTCTTTCACAAAGCACACATCCTCAAAATCTAACTTTCTAGTTTTTATTTTTCCTTTACCAGATATATAACCTTTACTACCTCCAAAAGTAAAACAAGGCCACCATTATAGTCTAATATTCAACAAGGTAGGCCTTTGTTGCAGTCATGTACTGGAAGACATCTTCTTATCAACAATTCCTTTGTTCTTTAAAGCTTTTTGTGGATCATCCTGCACATCAAATAAGAGAAATTAGTTTCTCTTAGGGACCCAAGCCATTGCTGACTTGGGTCTGCCTAGTGGATCTTTAAAATTAACATTTTTATTAGAGTTTGATCCACTATTGTATTTGGAGACTTTGTTCCAATAGTGTCTTTTGGGTCTCCAATTACAACCTGCTGAGGTCTTAACAGCAGTTTCCCTATAGCCCCTAACAGCACTAACTGTTTTGTCCCCAGCAGTATTTACTTTATGATTTGTAAAATTTGCTTTTGGTGCTGTTGATTTATTAAATGGCCTTCTAATAGGTGAATGAGACTTATAAAAGTTATTTCTTTGTCTGATTTCATTCACAATGGGTCTAGCAGTATTAACTTTTCTAGCAGTACTAGTTTCTGCTGCTTGACTAGAAGGATTTTGTCTAGCAGCATTAACTGGAAATATGCCAGTTTTAGTTAGTACTGCTTTTGGAACAAACTTGTTTTGGTGATTCAATCTTTGCACATTGTTCCACACTGGTCTATTCTCCCCTTGACCAGTAGCCTTACCCTTCTGTTTGTTCAATTCAACCTGTTTAGCCATTCTTTTCTCATGGAAATCACAATCTCTAATAAGATGGCTAAAGCTGCCACATACAAAGCATGCCTTTTTAGTGAAACCATATCCCAAACCCAGCTTTTTGGACATTAAGCCATTCCAGTCTCTCTTGTCTGCTTTAGGAATTGAACTATATGTGTTCTGTTCTTTAACAGTTTCCCTAGGAGTTTTTACATGCTTAACAGTATTAACAAAAGCAAAACTAGGTTTTTCCTGTTCTTTTGAAGGTTCAATCACATATTCATCATCACTGTCTGACTCATACTCCTCAATGATAGGAGCATCAGACCAAACTTTCGATTTACTGACTGCTATGGGTTCATTTACAACTGGTTTAGGCACAGAGTCAGGTGTTTCTATACTAGAATTAGATTCACAAGAGGCAGTATCACTGGTTTTAGCATCAGATTCACTAGTTTTAGACTATTTTGGACCATATGTAAACTTTGACTCATCTATTCCAAAAAATCAGATTTAGAAGGCATGTAGATTCCTGTTATTGGAAGGGGAACTGCATGCATTCCTTCAACTTTTGCAAATCTATCATTCACAGGACTGTCTTCTTCGTTACTAGACCGAATGTCAAACACACTTTTAAGAACTTCTTTTTCATAACTTAAGACACCTTTATTTATTTGATTTCCATACAAAAGCCCAGATTTGTCTCTAGTACTTATCTGACTATTTAGCAGTTTACTAAGGCCTTTAGAAGAACTTTGAAAATTTTCTAGTTTGGTTTTTAATTCTTCCTTTTCTTTTACAACTTCTGCTAATAGTTTCTTATGATATGTGAGCACATTGGTTTTATCATCTAATTCAATTTTCATAAAAATAATTTTTTCTTCATAAATAAGTTGATTTTGTTGATGACAGACTAATTGAGCTTCTATCTTTTTTAAAGCTTAAGTATAGGCTTGAATTTCTATACTAGCTACACCAAGTTGTTCCCTTTGTTCATCATATAATTTCTTAAGCTTAGCATAAGATTCCTCACATTCTTTTGAACAAGATGTTACCTCAGTGTTCGAGCCTGAGCTGCTGTAAGCCATCAAAGCAAAGTTTTCTTGCTCATTTTCTGCATGACCAGTCCAATCAACACCATCCCCATCAAGAGTTACTAAAGCTTTAGGTTCCTCCTGTTTTCCAAGTCTCCTCCTATTGTCTTTGGCTTTATATCCAGTGTTCCTTGCATCTCTCCTTCTGCTTTCTTGATTTCCTTTTGATCTGCACTCTCTAGCAAAGTGCCATGTGTTATGGCAATTAAAGCACTTAACCTTAGTCTAGTCAAAGCCAACTGGTTCCTTGGCATTAAACTCCAGCCTTCTCCCTGTCTTCTTGTAAAACTTCTTCAATCTCATGGAAATTATGGCCACTTGCCATTTCAAATCCATCTCTTCTAAATCAAACTCATCAACCTGTTCAAGATCCTCATGATCCAATTATGGACCACTTGATTTATTAGCAAAGAAAGAGTACATGAGTTCATCAGAGTATGATAAAGAGACTTCCCTTTCATAAGCAGTATTAACATCATTAGTACTGCTAGTGCTAGAAGAAACAAAGGCGACGTTCTGTGCACTAGAAGATGATCCAGTAGAGCCTTTAACATCGGGCTCAAAGACTCTAAGATTGTTGTAGAGATCATCAAAACTAAGACTGTTCACTCCTGGCTTGGTCCTCATGATCAAGGATACTTGGGACCAGGAAGCAGGTAAAGACCTAAGAAACTTTTGATTTGCATCTTCAGTAGAGAGGCCTGCACCATGAATCTCAAGTTGACTCAGAAGACTCTGAAACCTGTCATAACCTTTGTGCAATCCTTCTGAGTTGGATACAAAAAAGCTTTCAAATTGTTGCTTTAGAATGTATTTCTGCATCTTCTTAGATTCATCATTGCCACCAAATCTGAATTTGATAGCTTCCCACATCTCTTTAGCATTAGTCATTTTGTAATTTTGCTAAATGGTCTTCTGGTATAGACATGAGCAAGGTAGTCCTTACTTTTCTTTCTCTCTCTCTAGCCAAAATCTCTTCAGCAGTTTTAGGAGGCAAAACCTT